>VXAY01007404.1:1049398-1083511 GCA_013399855.1 Oxyruncus cristatus | reverse complement strand
AAAAAAAAAAAAAAAGAAAAAAGAAAAGGCTCATACCTCCTCACATACTCTGAGAGAAGGAGCAAGCAGGACCCAAAAGTGCAGTGACCAGAGATAAATCTGTGTGTTGAAAACTACCTTGACCATTTACATTTGCTTTGCTCTTAAATGTGTAGGCACTGATTGGATTTCATGCCATAGTCATGTGACTGAAACAGGTTACTGAGTTGGTACAATTATGCTGGTTGGCAAGCTCTCTACCATCACCCTGTCTGGTGTTATACACTCAGCAACTCCAGTCCTTCTCCCCACAAGGTCAGCCTGAGACTTTTAGTCCCTCTCACTCCCTCTTCTTCTCACATCCTCCTGCCAGCAGCAGGGGTGATTAGAAAACCTTCCCTCCGCACTGCAGTTCAACTCACTATTCCCTTCCATCCTTGCTGGGCACAGCTTCAGAACTATCAAGCCTTGTTGAGTAGCAGACTCAAAAAAGTACTTTTTTTCACTCCAAGTGTTTCCCTGCTCTCAGTGTTTCTTCAAGCTTTCAAGTGATAAAACCACAAACCTTTCTCCTGTAGAAGTCCATAGGTTTCCCTGAAGAGGCAACCTACTGGATATGTTGCCTGCGCTCAACTGTGCTTGGTGTTTAGAAAAGAGGAGTAAAACAGCTGTGCTGTACTTCAAGTAGGGGTTCACATTACAGTCAGATCCTGCAAACAAAGTCTTTCTCCTATAGGACACACTTTCTGGTAGTGGTATGGGGCAGGGCCTCCCACCTCTGGACTTAAACCTGATAAATAGTTCTGTGCTCCTGTATGGTCAGAATAAAGTAGATATGTTGACAAAAGAAACAAAATCCAAGCATAAAAGCTAAATTTGTTTTCATGTGTTTGTAACAATAAGTGAAACACTGTAAATCCATTAGATCAATTTTGTTTTTTTATGTCAGTATAGGTGTGAGCGCTAGATGATCTACATCTTTTTTGACCAGATTAATCATTGTTTTCCACTGCAGAAGCAGTCAGCGTAATATCAAAATAGATATGTGCAAGCAGAGAGACACGAAACTGAATCCTCATGAAACTCATCTGCAAGAAAAAAAACATTCAGATAACCTATATAACCATGGGCCAACAGACCCGACACATTCAGGACTCTTTCCCATATGTCCAATTAATATCTTGTTTTTCTTTCAGTACTAGCCATCCTGCAGATAATTTTTGCATTTTGCCAGGCATCAGCCATGTAACTTTGTTTTATTTGTTCTTCACTAGCTCGTCAGTCATTTAACTTCAGCACTGTGATTCCAAGAAAACATCAAAGCATTGCAGAAGTGATGAGATTTGAACAGTGCCCAAACTAGACATTGTCAATCTTCTATTTTAAAATACTTGCACGAGGGATACTGACATTAAAAAGCAAGCTTTGAACTATTATTAAATAAACAGCTTAGCTCTTATATAATAACAGAGTTAAGAAAAACAAAGCAGAAGCGGAAACAAAAAGTTTTCTGCGTTATGGAGATTTACTGGGCCCTGTAACTGAAACTTTACAGGACCAGTCCTTATCAGAAGTTAGGATTCCATCTTTTTAATATTAGATCATTATTATTACGTTGCATTTAGTGATGTCCAACATAAAATGTGATAAGTTGTCAAAATGAGAACCTTGAACACTGCAATACAGTCTTTGAAGCAGGCATTGATTTTTTTTACGAGTGCAATACTGGATGCCCCATGGTGGTGTCTGAACATCCATCTTTTCTACTGTGCGTCCTATGTGGGTGTTTGGATTGGCAAACACTGAATCTGAGACTGTGCGGACAGAATTTGGCTCAAAGTGAATGTGGGTGCTGAGGGCCAAGCAGTTTTCCAAATTAGGCTTTCGGTTTGGCAGCCAAAATTAATGAACACCCCCAAAAATACAGGCTTAAATGGTCAAAAGAAGAAGTGCAACCAACAGGCAAAACTTTACTGAGTCACTTTGGAGGTCCATCTTAAGTTCCAACTGGCAACATAAAATAGAGATATAAAGAACAGAATTTTTGTCCTCTCTTGTGGTGTTGTAATCAAAGACATCAAGGAGTTTACATCATCATGTGTATTCTTCTACATCTTTGTCACGTTACCAGTTGAAAAAAGTATTAAAGATGATGTGTGTATTTGTACATACATATGTAGATAGATAGATAGGTGGGTTACCTAGGGAGCTGTGGTATGTAGTAATATAAAATAGTTTAAAAGTTTTTGTCATTTCTTTAATTCATAGAATCATAAAATACCTTGGGTTGAAAATTACCTTTAAGATCATCTAGTTCAACTCCACCCTGCCGTGGGCAGGGACACCTTTCACTAGGCCAGGTTACTCAGAACCCTGTCCAACCTGGTCTTGAACATTTCCAGGGATGGGGCATCTACGAATTCTTTGGGTGACCTATTCCAGATTTGCATGGCTATAAATATGTGTCTATGACTATGTATATTTATGTGTCAATGTATGTATATATATGCATGCAGGTGCATAGGTGTGTGCATATATATGTATGTATATATATATATTTATACACATAGTTATTAATACTGCTTTCACTTATACGTAAAGTTGCTAGGTGAAAATAAAATAAAATAAACCAAAATAAACAAAACAAACAAAGCCCACCACCACACAACTAGATTGGGTAAATCCAGTGGAAGAAATTGTCCTTTCAATGTCACTAAAACATCAATTCCCCAACATTTCAACACAAATATATTTAAAAGTATGAATTCAGAGTACATTTAAGAGTTAATTTCAGCAAAATTAAGGTTTTTCCAATATTCAAAATTGAAAGGTAAGATCTTAAATGAAACAGAAAGAGGGAATTTATGCACACTCATTCACCAGAAGGAAGCAGAATATAGTAATCCTTGCACTGACTTTAAGACATCACTTTTAACTAAAGTTCACAGTATGGTAATGAGCTGTTGATTTTTGTCTTCAGAAAATGTTTACATCCGGTAGAGAAGCTTTAGACATCTGGCATATGTAAGCATGGTAAAGGGTTATTGCCTAAGAGATGATAAATGAGGGGGAAAATATCCCTCCAAAATGCACTCAAAATAATAGATGAGGTTGCTATCTTTGCAGTCAGAAATTGTACTTCATCTCTTAAGGTTATCTTAAGTTGCCCTAATTAGAATGCACATTAAGAATGACTTGTCTAAAAACAAATAATATAATTAAGCAAATATTTTAGTCATATTTTAGGAAAAATATCTTGTGACTTAAATTCTCTATGTGTATCAATTTTCTACACACTTCATTTAATATCATCACGATTTAATCCAGTATGAAAACAATGTACTGGGTGTCCCTGGAAAATCGACATAGACATGCTTTAAATCTTACTAAATAGCACAAAATGCCTCAGACAGAGCATTACACCACCATAAAATATGTATAATCACTTTTTAGAACACTCCTAGGCAATGAAATATGACTTCTTGTTTTTAGGTCAGTGGATCAATGTATTTGTTTTTCCAAACCAGAAATGGTTTTATATAACAGGATGTCATGCCCTGAGAGAAAGGGGAAAGTAAGAATGGAGATCTCTAGAGTAGTGTAAATCATGTGAGCTAAGCACATTCTCATAGCAGTCATCTAGCCCTTCAAATTACAGTCCCTCAGTTACCTAACCTTCAGGGGCCAACAAAGGTTTGGTATTAGTGACACTTAGTATTTATTCTTTAAAACCCAGTATTATATTAACAAGCATATATTTTATGGGGAGAATAACTATTCAAGCTGAATTGTTAAATTTTGCCTGCATTGTGTTTTTGTTTTAGTTTGTCTTGTGTTTTTGTGTGTAGGGGTTTTTGACTGATAGAGCAGAGAGCAGCAGGGAGAGAAGGTACAGGAAACTAGTTTGAAGAACTTCTCATTGGTTCATGACCAATCTCAAACCATCCTTTTAGACCAACTTCTTTTCTGAAGGTTCATACTGAAATATGTAAAAAGAGAAGAGGGAAAAAAAACCCTCCTATTTTGAAGAAGAATTTTTTAATGATTTATTCATTATGAGAAAAAAGTCACTATAATTGTCATGAGTGCTCTAATCTATAGTTAGCTTTAACTCAGCATGAGGTATCACTCTAGCTCTATTTTATAAACAGAGGAGAATGGATAAATTCAAAATCCATCAGGTTTGTCAGAGTAGTGATTATAGAAATGCCTTTCAGAAGTGGCTTCTGCTTGCTTTTGATAAAGATCTCTATACATCTTTTTTTAAATGGATTCTACATTACAGATACATTTTCTTCAAAAATACTGGAAAGGAGACCCTGTTACCTTTCTGTAAGCTTGACCTTTATGGCTAAATCTGAGCTCTAGAGTAACATTATTAGGGCACTTGTTTTTCTGTCATCTTACAGCACACAAGTATCACTAGAGGAAGATAATATTCATGAAAACATGAGAAGCCCATCTTTGAGTTGTTCTAAGCAATGGGACTTCAAAATCATCCAGGACAAAAGACTGTGCTATTTATGACAAACAGTAGCAAATATTAGTACCAACAACCATTGACAAAATTAATTAAGAAACTGTGAAATACACTTGTACTAATTGATATGGAAAGCAAAGTTTTCTACCAAATCAGATGATAGGGGCAACATCAGTTGTGCTTTTCCTGGGGAACTGTGAAAGGTTTCTATACCTACATCAACTATTAACCTAAGTCATTTCTAGGTTGAGGAAAGCAAGCTCATTTTACTGTCTGCTTAGTTCTGAGACTTTGTTCTGATGGCACAAGAGAAATATACCCTGTCTCTCCCAAATATTATGAAATCACTCCCAAAAAATTTATCAAAATTTTTTTTTGTTGTTGTTAGAAAAGAATAAAAAAACAAAGAAAAAAATTAATACTTGGAAAATTGCAAGTTTTCAAGAAACGGCAGAGCTATCTCCTTTGATTTCTCTAACTCCCACGTGAATTCCTGGCCTTGAAACCTGTTCTGCAGATGTTCACCATTGTATAAGACCCTGATTTCCAAATGAAGAACTTCCAAATGAAAATTCTGAGGTTTAAAAGAAAACAACCCTAAACAATAAGGGAAATCAATTATAGTTTAGTTGTCAAACTCATAACTTCTCTATTCTATACAGACAACTCAAACACATTTTTCAGAGGGCAATAAAGTCTTAAGAGGTGACCTTTTGTGACAGACTCCGCTGTTTCTTGATAAATATTAACTACTTGTACTTTCTTTGCAACCATGGAAGAAGAAATTTTTTAAAAAATTATATGGGTGTATAACGTATAAATCCATAGGGATTGCCAGCATGTTCGAAAAGCAAGGGGTTAAAACCTCAGTAACTATACAGAAGTCCAAAACAGATGCCTGTTTACTACTCAAACTGACTACAGACTTGAAGGGATTGGTAGTGATTAGAGCCAGTGACTATGGCTAGTAAGACTGGCCTGTGGAAAAGCTTGCCCTGTTTTCTCCCACTCACTATCTATGTAACCACTGGGAGGAAAACAGTAGATTTTCCATGCAGAGGAGACTTTTCCTCCCTTTGAAAACTTTCAACTCAAACAGTAAGGGTAAGACTAGGTGGAATATGTATTGTGGTATGCGTGAAGATGAAAGAAGGGAAGCTGAAAAGCAGTGAGTAGGTTCCAGCCAGCAGGAAAAGGAAGTAAAAGGGCAAGTGGGATAAGATGTTGATACAGTGAGAGGGAAACTTTTGAAACAAACCTCCACAAGTAAGAGATACTTAAAAAAGATGCTTTTGAATCTGATAAATTCAGGGTCTGTAGAGAATTCCAAGTTCAGGTTCAGCCCTGAGCTTTTCTCTTGGATGTTCATGCATTGCGTGCAGGGGAATTTGTTGCACCAAACACCTGTTTATGTGCCTGGCCCATAGAATTACATTGGGAATTTCTATAGATTTGTTTTTCATATTTTCATTCACTGAAAGAATGAGCGTTTTTACTGAGTGATCTTATCACAGAGACTTACCACAGTTGTTTAATTAACAACTTAATAAAGATGATCTGTAGCAGTAAGCAGTAATAAAACAACACAATACAGATTTCCGTCATATGTAATGTTATGGTAATTACTAACATCAGTATATAGGTGCTAGGGGATGTTACATTTTCTGCACTATCACTATACCTATTGTTTTCTACCACTGTTCACCAAAGTAACTTTGAGAAAGAATTATGGGAGATTTTTCTATAAAAGTTGAGTCTTAAAAATTTATTTTATTCTCTGCAGGTAAGAACTGCAATTTTCACATATTTAAAAAATACGTTTTTATTAGACAGGTTCCTTAAAATGTATCAAAATACAGTTTTTATTAATTGATAGCATCTTGTCCTTTGGCAAGAGAAGAGCTTCTACGTATGTTCCAGCTGAAATATTATAAATAGAGTTAGTGATCTCAGGCAGTATCCATTTCTCTGAAGTACAGGCTGCATCAGCTCTGATATCTATGCAAAAATAAATTTAAATGCAGTTGTCTTTGATAGAAAGACTAAAATGAAAACTATTTTATCCAGTGCTTCTCTCATGTGATACACTGCAAAATGGATAAGTGAATAAACAGCTTTAAATTCTAACAATATGTGTTTAAATTTTGAGAGTAAAGAAGTAAACAAATGCCCAACAGTTTTCCTGTCTCAGAAGATTCCGCTTAGACACAGCCACAAATGCATCTTCTTACTAATCCATCATCCACTTTCATTTTACTTTGTGATATTTTCTTTTAAACGCAGTCATGTTTTGGTAAAACATGTATAGCTTCAGGAAAATCCTGGCTGAAATATAGTATTAATGCTCTTTCTAACAGACAACACATTAGTTATACCCCCAGCATGCTGGAGATCAAGTGCAACCTCCTAGGGTTCTGCAGAAAATCCACAAAATACATCTGGAAAACATAAATTCACACTCCCACTGAATGGTGAATTGTTGAAAACTTGTGACTACCCTAAAAACTAACAGTCATTTCACTGCCACTAATGCCATCTTGCAATCTGAGACAAAGGACAAATCCATGTAAGTCTTGGTAAGAACTGAGTTCTGTCAGTGAACTCAGCAAAAGAGAATGTTATACTGATGCATAGTATCATAAAGCCATAGAAGATGCCGAGACATAGAGCAAGGCTGCTGGCTACACCTCCCACATAAGTCATGATCCATCAATCATCACAATTTCTTCAGATATTTTCAATGGTTGACCTTTGGGGCAAAAGAGAGAAGAAATGTAATTAATCAAATATATTTTTTCTCCGTGGCTTAATTCTCCTACTTCTCCTCTAATTGCTAAACAGGGGGCACAGATACTTATATTTGTGGCTCTAAAGTCTGCATCTATTCCTTGAAGGACGTGGTAATAACGAGAAAGTGGTGCCCAGCTACTAAAGGTGTTTTAGGAAAAAGCTCTGATCAGGACCACATGTAAAGAAATGTCAAGGTCCTGTGAGAGAGTATTTGCGTCTGGAAACTTTTAGATGCCAGCTAAGGAGGGAGAAGGATAAAAGTAGATTAATTCTTTGGCATTTGCAATAAAAGTAGCTGAGTCAGGATTGCAATACTGAAACTCAGAAATGAGAAACAGTTTCCTATGTAGCAGATGAAGGTAGAGTAGTCATAGGAGTCAATGTGTTCCTGGGGTTTTTCATGTAAAGCTTGGAATTCAAATAAATTGAAAACGTAAAATCTGGGAATGCTGAAAATTCAGTAACATTCAAATATCCAAATAGACATGACATTTTGGAAACTAAAGGTATTTTCCTGAAAATTGTAAGCAAAAAACATTTTAGAGTGGACAAAAAGCCCTGTTATTTGTAGTTATAAAATAATAGGAAACAGGTAATTTTTCACTTTTTTCTCAACGTGTCTTGATGGATGTCGCTCAAAAACGTATCACTGTTTGAATTGCATTCAGATGCGTTTCGTGTTTGCATTTGAATTTAGGTCTGTCACAACCGATAAAGAGTGATAAATGTGACATTACTGCATCTAAAGATCATTAAATGTCAGCTCATGCACTGGCAGCAAAATGGCTGGCAGAAAGTCAATGATGCAAGAACTGTATGGAGTGTGAAGAGCTGGGATGGATCTAGGGCAACAGGGAGTCATGCAAGCTGCGAGCAATCAATCAATCTTTTTATACTGAGGGAGAATAAAATGAGATGTAAAAGGACTTCTCTTTGTACAGGTAGAGTGAAAAACTTCTTTGTAAGTGTTTTGATTCATGTCTGTGTGCATTTAGTAACCATGAAGGGGTCAGTAAAAAGCATGCATTGTACTCCAGCCAATTTCTTTTGTGGGTTTCAAAAATAACTCATCTATTTATTTGTATCTCTTGCTAGAGCATGGCTAGTTTAGGCAACTCCTAGTGATCAATGCTCCACTCCTTGGTGTTTATGTAGAATTATAAAGACATAACTAAATGTGAATACAGAATTACTTGAATTTTGTGCTATAAAATGCCAGCTCCCATGGCTTCCTGTTTTTCAGGTTTTATAACTCATTTACTAATAAATGCTAAATATGAACTTCACTTTACAATTGGTAAAAATAATGTCCATATTTAGAAGTTGTTTAAATTACTTCCTAAATTTTTGCATATCATAACCTGCAAAAACTTACGTAAACAACATAATTGGCTTCTGATTTAGACAGTAACAAACTCCAGCAAAACAAAAAAAAGCACACATATGTAATCTTTTTCTGTAAGAGTATCCATAAGTAAATAATTTGCTGACTAAATTTTTCTTTCATAAATGTAAACAATATAAAAAATATGGCACAATTTTAACTTTCCTTTTTTAGAAGAATGAATCAAGTTCAAATCCATTTGGATTGCTGGAGAATAAACATTACTCAGTTTGATTCCAAAAGTTACTCTTTGGGCAACGAATCCTGTTAAACTGCGCGCAAAAGGACCCTGGTGAACCTACACACAGGAGCACAGAGGAGGGAGGAACACAAATAGTAGCCTGACCCTGCTATTCCCATGGCCATCCCAGGAGTTTAATCAGCCTGTTGGAAGGTCTGTCTTCACAAATGCAAGGAATACAGTGACAAGTGGGGAAACACCAGGAACATATTTGAAGAAAGAGCCCTATCACCTTCCAAGGACTGTCCCAGGGGAACCATCAGCCTTACAGCCTGCATGTAAAGCACCCAGAACAAGTATGCTGGAGAGGATCTCTAATCAGCCTCTGAGCAGAGGAAGTATCTAAGCCCGGATACTGAAGGGATACACATTGTGTGTGTGTATGAATGTTCATACACCCCACCAGAGAGCAGAACAGGATTTAATAACCATAATCTCAAATGTTATCAAAATTGTTTTAATGGTCCATGCACAATAAACTCCTATGTGTACCATACAATCTTTTTTTTTGGTTTGTTTTCAGTAATTTTTATTTTTGCTTTTAAGCAAGAACTATGATTGCTTACTATATTTACTTTTTATTTTAATGATCTCCTTTGAGAAATTTTCTTCTTACTCTGCATACATACTTTGAATATGGCTGCCTTATTACCTTCTCATTTTTATCTAAGATAGATCAAGACCAAAGACTGATCTGTGAAGAATACTCCTCTGATCACACCTGAATTCTTCCAGACATCAGGGGATGAAGAATTCTTCAGAAAGTCACATTTCCAGCAGTAGCAAAAACACCAGGGAACAGCATACCCAACTTTGCTAAGATGTTTTGAGCTTGGTTTTGTTTTTTTTAAAAACCCCATATACTAGGTATTTAAAAAAAAAAAAACAAACACTGGGCACCTGGATGAGCAACAGAAATACAATTTTTGAATGTATTTTGTATTCCTGAGATTTGGATTGCCCTTTAAAAATATAAATAGTTTTCAGGTACATGTCTACCATTTTCTATTTCTGTTTGAACAGAAAAAGATAAATCCTGAGGATCTTACACAACATTTTGCTGGTAAACTGCTTCAGTGTGCTTTCAAGTAGAATACTCCATGGTTGAAAACACAGTGCTAATATTCTTCTGAAGGAAAGATGTTTCTGTCTTAGAACTACTTTCTACAATTTAGTCAAGACTGAGACTCTTTTAAAAATTCCAGGAAAAAACCTTTTCTATTGGAAAACATTTAAAAAAGTAAAGCCAATAAAAAGCAGTCTTTCCAAATCACTCTAAACTCTTGGTAGCACTTAGGCTCTCCTACAGAATCTCTTTGGTGGCCTATAAACATACCCTATTACACTATGTACTCACAGTATTTACACAAATGCTCTGCCCTCACACCGCTCTCACCTCACACCACTCTCCCCTCATAGTGCTCTCCCCTCGCACACCTCTCCTCCCTCACACAACGCTTCCCCTCACACACTGCTTCACCCTCACAAACCTCTCCACCCTCACGGTGCTCCCCCCTCACACACCTCCCTCCCCAGACACATTTTCACAAATTTTCACATTTTCACAAGTGCAGAAGGTGAATTCCATGTTTTTCCCCTATGCAAAAATGTGAAAAAAGTCTCAGCTATGTTTTCAGAACATAAAAGAATTGATCTGAGTAATATTAGAATAATGCTAAATGAACGTGACTATGTCTGGGAGTGTGTAGTAAATATGACTCGGGTTACATACTTTTCTTCCCTTCTTACAGGTCATTCAAATCCTACGTTTTAATAAAAATCTTTTATTATCAAAAAATATTTGGATCTGACAGGCAATGTGAGAGTTCATATTGCAGATTTCTTTTAATGTTTTTAACAAGAAGATAAATGTGTGTCATCTAGCATTTTTTATTTTCTTCTTTTCTCCTTAAAATCCATGTGAGTATTCCAAATACATCAACCTCTTCTATAGAAGTACTTCTATAGAAATACTGAGAACACTTGGTTAACAGGCCATTTCCTATCCTCCCTTCTTCTCATTGGAGTGGAAAAGAGAAGCGCTTTCTGGAGTGCTTGCTCTACGGCCCTGTACTTGGATTGTACTGCATTTCACCCGGGCCCGTCAGTGCTGCCTCTGCTCCCACGGGGATTGCCCCTCACACTGATGGGCAGCTGCTCAGTGACAGTGCAATCTGCTTCCTAGCCAAAGCAAACACTCAAAGTCCTGCTCATTTGGGTGCCCTCTTTTCACAGACAAACATTTGAAATGTCACATTTTTCAAAGTCATTACATCCTATTACACAGATGTCTTTCTGGAATCTGTCTTCCACGAAGAAATAAGGATTCTATCCTTACTTGCAACTGAAGACCTATAGAAAAGCACAGAATAAACGTATAATAAGTGCTCTCTAAGTTTTTGCTAATATGTACTAAGAGGATGGAAAGGGAGGGGTAAGCAAAAGTAAAATTTAACTTGACTAGCTATATGTTTTTAGTGATATTTTCACTCTTGTGGAGCAAAACTGTTGACCTCCACAACTGCCCCCACAACTGTGAAAAGGTCATTTTTAAAGTTTTCATAATCTTCAGTAAGCATTTGCCCCCTCTGTTGTCACAACATCCATATGTAACCAGCTCATTTTACCCAGTAATTTTCTTTCAGGTCTTCCCTCTCAGAAATGAACACCTGTTCAAGGCAGCTTATTGGGGAATAAGAATGACTGTTTCCATGTTCTCATTCCCAAAGGATTTACTTAATTCATTGAGATCATTGAATGTTTTGCTCAAAACCCCAAAGAATTGTCCACCCCTCCTCCATTTATTTTAGTGTTGCAAAACCATGTATGTTAGTTGATGATAGGAGTTTATGTCTGTCTTGTGCTATCAAGCCTGGTTAGGCACCGAAGGCATTTATCATAAGCCTTGTTGCTAAAACAGTTCTCTACCCATGAAGCTCAGTTTATCTGGACAAGCTGCCACTTTTGAGTGTCAAACCAATCAGTACCCTCATTTACAAAACTTATCCCATAGGATTTCTTCATTTGTCATTGATTTTACAGTTACTCAGCAGTCAGTGTACATTGATGATTACAGGACTGCCAAGAGGTAGGGTTGTTGGCTGAAGAAAGGAGAAAGAATGGCATTTTTATGCATGCTATCTAAGTTATATTTATGGACTTAGGAAGTTACTTTCTTCTCTCAGGTACTTGAAAGAAGATGCACTGCAGTCTATATAAGACTCTCATTCTCTGTGTTTTACAGCTACCCAGATGAATATTAATATGAGGCAAGGGGGAAAAGTAAGGAAAGTT
The DNA here is from genome assembly GCA_013399855.1 of Oxyruncus cristatus. NCBI lineage: Eukaryota > Metazoa > Chordata > Aves > Passeriformes > Cotingidae > Oxyruncus > Oxyruncus cristatus. The sequence goes on along the minus strand of VXAY01007404.1, from coordinate 1,071,343 downwards.
TCTTTTGAGCCTTGGATAGCAATTTTTTTCAATGCATAAACAAACAAAAAGAAATCGCAAGTTTTCATTTTAAAGAAAATGTATCACTTCTGCTCAGTGTAGCAAGCAGAAAGTTTCAAAGTAAACATGCACTTCCCGACAAGCACAAACTGTGAAATGTATTAGAAAATAAAGGTTTTAATGTCAATTATCATTAAAAACCTTATTTTCAAAAACACTTCACAGTTTAGTCATGCTGAGAAGTGCTTCTCATCTTTGAAATTTTCAGCCTGCTACACTGAGCAAAATGGGTGCAATTTTCTTTTAATTGTTTTGAACACCATGTGTGAGAGAACATGACAGAATGCAAATTGCTTCTACAAGATGTAAGAGGCAGAGAAGTAGTTGAATTTTGTGACATCTCTCTGTGAGCTGAAAGCATGAGGCACACTACTTTTTTAGCAATAGGTCAGGAAGGAATGTCTCTCTCCCTTGTTTTCAAGGTAATGCAAGCTCTTTCTCTTGTTTTAGTTTGCAATGAAAGACAAGAAACCAAAAGGTTACACATCCATAGTGCACTAGCAGCTCTGTCCTCAGTAGCAACAGCTGGGACCCTGGGTCAGAAGTTAACCAGACTCACAGCGCATTTGGGCTCTTTGAAAGTAACCTCTCTTCCTCCTAGCTATGCATACAGGAAACATAAGCTGCAAAGCAATCTGGTTTTTTTTTTGTCTTTTTAGCTGGTCAGGCTGAACTGGAGCAAGAAACTATTTTGGATTAAGCTCCACCATGCAGTAATCATAATGTGGTACCACACTATTTGACACAACTGGCCAGCATCTCATGTGGAAATGACCCTTGTCCTATGAACATTAAACACCAAGAACTAAAAAAATAATAGCTCAATGTACTGCCTGTCCAGTCTTTTTCCCACAACCTCTGCAGAGCTAAGCATTTCTATTTTACACAGCTATTATGAATCTCCCCATATACACACACTGTAACTATATCAAAATAGAAAGAGGACAAAACTCAGAATGTCTATGAAATGAGGCAATTAGAAACAATGAAACAAACACTTTGATTCTATCTCATATGACCAATTAGGCACTACTGATGAGGTTATCAGAAGATGCTTCCCTCTGCAGTACTTTTCTGGCTTTGCCTAGCTAGTTTGCTTTCTGTAGCACTGTGTTATAAGGCACAGAGGTCATATTTCTCTTTGAAAGCCTCTAATGATCTGACAAAAGTTTTCAGTCGAGTTGGAATAGAAATTCCCCCAGGATAATTTGACATTGCATTATTATTGCAATACTTTCTACAGATATTCCAAAGTCAAATTAATGTAATTTTTTAGGGGTAAGTGCCTACTGCAATGTGGTTTCTTTGTGCAACATGACAGCACTGTCACACTATTTTTTATCAAACTTCTTGTGGTTTCAGAAAACATTTTCCCTTTTTCTATCTTCATCTAGGAAACACAGGTACTCCTGGACATCTTACACTTTAGCTGAACATGAGAACCTTAGTTTCATGATTTTCAATTCAATTTCATGGCCTCATCATGGAAATTCCATGTGAATTTCCATACCTGGTCTCATTTTTATGAAGCTGACTGAAATGAAACAAATAATAGGACAAACCTGTGAGAAAAAATTCACTGGGCCGTAACATAGAGCAGATGTACATATAGCTGGAGATCTGTGTAAGGACTGCTGGAGGCATTCTAAGTCCACAATTAGGTTGCAGTGAGGGGGGGGGTCAGTCTCTTCTCCCACGTGTGAGAGACAGCACAAGAGGAAATGGCCTCAAGTTGGAGATACTTCAAATATGTGTAGGTCTGGGTGCTTAGGGACAGGGTTTAGTGGTGATCATGGAAGTTCTATGTTAGTGGTTGGACTCAATGATCTTAGAGACGTTTTCCAAACTAAATGATTTTATGGTTCTATGTGATTCTATATATAATTGATGATAATCACTCAAACGAGCATCAGTAATATTACATATACAGACAGAACCTGACTACTAATTTTGGCCCATCTTGATACACCAATTTGAAAAAAGTCTTACAATACATTGTATAGATATGAATACCAGTCCCAAATACATAGCAAACAGATACGCTGAGTGTACTAGGAGGAACAACTAAACATTAGACTTGGGTTTCCAAAACACTGAGAAATGAGGACCTGCTGCCAGAGATGTACAAAGCCTGAGGTAGCACTAAAATGAGTGTCCTCTATGATGCAAAGCCTCTGTAACAGAAACTTTCATGTATATCACGTTCTCCAAAATAGCATTCTCAACAATTGCCAACACATATGCAGGTAAGAAGTCTTACAATGGCCCACATGCCTTTTATACGTTGAACAAATCATAACTGTTTCAGCTTTTATAAAGTATGAGTGTATACTGAAGTTAAATGTACAGTTCCACTGAAGCATGTTTGTGAATGTGTGCTTTAAGAAGAGTGCTGAGTCAGTGAAATTTTCAACATAAAAAAATGCCCTTGATTGTAGGAAACTGAGCAGTGTTCAATGTTTCAATTGCTTTGCACATCTTAGAGTGTCCTTCAGTTCAAATACCTTCTTAGATCAGCAAAGGTCTATGCTGTAAGTGACAGCACTGAGCTTCCTATACATGCATGAATTATTCATTTCCTAAATAGATACATTAAAAAAGAGAGCTATTTAGAATTTAATGAATATTAATAAGACCATTCACCAACTTACCACATATATCTATGCTAAAGAAATCAATATGGAGGTGTAGTTTATTACCAGTGTGCCTGGAACATACAACACGGTTCCACTAATATCAGAAAAAAATTCACTTTCAAGACTAGAGTTACTTAATCTTCAGCATTCTGAAAGCACACAGGGATTTTACTGAATTGAAAGCAGAATATTACAGAGAAAAGAAACGATTAATAAAGGCCCCATTTGCTTAAGTCTTTTGCAAAAATTGGTCTCTAAAGGAAAAGTTAATTTCCAAGTAAGTCACATTCATGAAAAGATAAACATCCCGAGCTATAGACTACAGATACAAATATCCACACCACAAATAGATCTTGAGTTTCAGTTTATTTTACTGCAATCCTGCATCTCTTACTGTGGAGTTGCCTGTCAATCAGACCATAAAAACAGCAAATTATTTAGCAGTAGATTGATATGCTGAAATCTATAGTGAATTAATTTTAATAGCAGTCTCAAACAAAATCTTTAATTCCCTAATCTACTCTTTTAAAACACTTAGTGGAGTTGAAATTTGCTCTTGAATTTATAGAAGTACTTGTGACAACATGTCTTCCAGTGGTCACTCAACACTTTTGCATTCTTAAAAAAACAAGAAACAGAAATCCACAGTGTATCCCTTATTTTTGTCCAGAGTCAGGCATCATATTTTGAAACAGTTCTGCATCCAAGCTAAATTGTTACACTAAATTACACTGACAGAATTCCCACAAACACTGTCCTGGTTTTTGGCCACAAGATAGTGTCAGCGCAGTTACACAAGCTTGCTGGAAGTTCTCTAGTTGCTCCATTGCAGGTTGTTGATTTGCACATCAAGAAAATGTTCTGCTTAGCAAGTCTTTATCCTTGAGCCATCCCTCCATGACACTCTTATTTATCTTCCCCACTATAATTTTAAGGCCAGTGAAAATATTTTGTCTTTAGAATGAATGCACTCTACACTTCTACCTCAGATCAACCTTTGAGTCTTCAGGTGTCATAATAGCTCACTGGTTCAGTGTCAGGATGATAAGGAATCCTTCAGGTTTTCTGGTTTTCTATATTGCAGTCAGCATGAATTACAATAATTCTTTTTCTTGATAGCGACCATTAGACAAGCCAAAATTAGTTATGTAACATTCAGGTTGGCTCAGACACAATGTGCTAAATAGATTAATTCTATTGATACAAATGCATTAAGAAATCAATATTATTGTGATCTCAGCTGAATGAATGAAGCTGAGTCACCTAGTGCAGAGTAGAAATAGATGGCTGAAAAAAAGGTAACTAGGATTCATGTAAGTGATGTTGGGATTTTTGTAAAGTGACTCACTTACCTGTAAAAAAAAGGCTTGGAACTCAGCAAGAAAAGATCACTGAATTAATCAGAAATTTTTACCCCACACTTTTAAAATCTGTCACAAAGAGAAGAAAAATACTAAAACACAAGAGCTAACACTGCATTAAGGTCACAGGTATAAGTCTTTCTCACCAAAAATTCTGTCCAAGACCCTGCTGACACTACACATGACAAGTGTGAGAAGACTTCTGACAGGAACAAGAGCATTCCAGGTGTCATCTAGAAGGGTGTATTTATGTCTTTATTAAAGAAAATATGAGCCTTTTTTTTTAAAAAAAACAAATTCTCATAATAATGTCAAGAATAAAGGTAGAGTAGGCGTCCTGCAATTTGAACTCAGTTCTTTCCTAAATCTACCCACTTACAGCCCTTTTTATATTTGTGCAAATCTCTTTACACTAAGTTATAATCCTGCAATTGGTCCCTTGTCGAAAAGCTGCTGCTTAAGCATCCACAATTTAAAATCCCTCTCCCCTTTGCCTCATTTCTGATAAAAAGAAAAAGAAAAAAAAAAAAAAAAAAAAAAAAAACCCAAAACCCAACACCTCTACTTGCTCATTTAGGGGGTTTTATTTTTTGATCTACCAGCTCAGCTCCAGCTGAATACAAGGACAGATATGGTTTGAAAGTCATCTACTATACTCAGATCTGGCAAGGGCAGTGACAGTCCCTTAAGCACTGCTTTCTTCTGTTCCCACAGGTTTGGCAACATGAAGTGAATTCTCTCTTGGCCATGTGGCCACTTATGTCAGGACCTTTGGTTCTTCCAAGTCTAGCATTGAGGTATGTTGTTATACCTCTTTTGCATATATGCAGAAGAGGTATAACAACACAACTTTGACCATTTGATGTCCTCAAGATGTTTTAAGATTATAAAGTGCTAATTACATTTCTTTTATAATAATAAAGTGCTCAAGTTTGGATTTAAAAAATCCCCCATGGAAAACATTGCTGTTACCTCTATTCTCACAGTGCCTAGAGGAGATTCCATTTGCTTGTCTCAGTTACATTTAAGCACTTATTCTAGAAATCCACAGGGAATTCCTGTTACACAGAATGTTGAAGTATGCATTTCCAAATACATTGTATGAAATGAAACATGGAAATATATGAACGATTTGTACTAATATATATGGTGATTGTTCATTTAGTAGACAGGCATATGTTCTTCTGTCTCTAAAGGACTTAAAGGCTCTCAGTTTAAGTAAATCACATCTAATGTAAAGCTGAAAAAAATATTTAATAAAGCTAGTGCCTTTTCTTTTATAGAAGTTCCATTTTCCCTGTCTAAAGTGACTGAAGTACTATGAACACATATTCTTGTCTTGCAATGTCCACTTAATAAATATCCTATATTGACACATGCAGAAACTATTAACAAATTTATTTTCTTTAACCTAAATCATTTCTAGCATTTTCATCTGTACCAAAACTGATTCTAGCTGTGACCAAGAAATGTGTCTCTTTCTTAGCATATTCCCACCAAATGTTGCCTTTTATCCTAACAGAATCATCAATGACTCTGGGACTCCGGTCAGATTCTGGGGACACTAGTCAGATAATTGATGTTCTGTTGGAAAAACAGATAGTTCATACTCTGCTTACAACTTCCATATAGTTTTACATCTTATTTTCAAGATTTTTGCATATTTCATAAAGAAAAACTAAAAATATGAAGATCTTCTTTGAAGGTTTCCTATATTGTATCTGATGGTAGTTGTGGTGATTCTTCTTCAACTAAATTTTCACATAGAGTGATCAAGGCAAGTAAATCAGCAAAGCTTATATTGCATTCTAGGTAGGATATTACAAATGCTTCTAATCAGGTATATATAATACAGAAGATTTTGTACCTGGTTTGTTTATATGGAATCCAAATCCACCTGTTAGATATTCACATTCATGACAAGTCACTACCAGATTCCTAATTAACAGAAAATAATTCCCCTCCATTGTCAATCCATTTGGATACTTAAAAATTTCAAAATTTACAGAATCTAAACAAGGGACAGGACTACCATTAGGAAAATTGTGTCTTTGAATCTTAGAAAGTATGGAGGGGTCTTCAAGAAGTCAGTTGAAAAGCAGTGAAGTTGATATGTAGGGTCACACCACAATATAATCTTGGTATCATCTTGTTAATTGTCATATTGATCAAGATCCCTGCCAAGGCATGCCATTTCTCTAAGGTGACTCTTGTGATAAAGTTTTCTTTATAGGCATACCAGTATAAAGGAAATAGCACTCATGTATGTCAGTCCTTTAAATATAACTAGGATTTTGCAGTGTCCATAGTCATGATAGCTCAGAAGTGTTCTTAGGTCTTATAATTTTGTTTTGCCCCTGGTTTCTATCTCTGATATGGAATAACACAAACAAGATCTAAACCACTATGCACTCTATGAAAAATTTTCTTTAAAGTTTCTGGAAATGTCTCTCCAGATAGCCTAGAGAATTCTACTGTGGTCTCAGAAAAGACTAAAATTCTGAAATATGTCTGTTTCCTATGCACCTGAAAAAATATGGAAGTGAATCTTATTTAGGCAAGATTTGAAATTCAATAGGAACAGTGTTTCCTGTAGAGTGAATAGGGCTGCTCAGAAATGTGGAGAGCATTGCCTCCAGTCTTGTAAGTACATGTGAAGAACTTGTGATCCCAGTTAGGCTTTAGAAGGTATTCAAACATGTATACTGAGTTGTTTGCAACCTTTAAGTAAACCGACATTGTTGGTAGAAATGGTATTTTTAGAAGGACAGCAACAGACTGCCAGAGTTCATGTTCATAATAAATCAGAACATGGAGAACAGAAAAAATGTCATAGAGACTGACCATTCTATGACCCCAGGCAGCTTCAGTACACAATAAAGCTCCCCCTTTTGCAAACACTGTCCCTGAAAGATTGAAAAACATCTTGTCAGTTACAACCTTATAAAACCCAAGCACTCCCACTTTGATCTATTCAAGATTTTTACCTTTGTTTCATGAAGACGTTCATAAACAACAGAAAGGGGAAAACAGTGGTCTGTAATGAATTCTAAGCTCCTTTACACTATAAGAAGCCTTCTTATGTGAGACCATTTCTATGGTTGTCTTACACAAGCTTTAGTCCTTTCAGTCAGGCCAAGGAATGTTTACTGAAAACCTCAGCTTTATCACACTGTCAGAAGAGTAGTAGTGATGAATTTGAGCATACTTTGTACATGTGCTTGTTCATTTGGTGTAGAATTTCATATGTATCCTGCTAAAGTACAGTGTGGAAATGTGGTGGTGATTGCAAAGTGCAGCAGACTGCTCATGCAGGATAAGGATCTAGACTAGCACTTCTTATGTGACTCACAAAGTGGATTTCATTCATAATGCTTCTACTTTTCCTTGTACTTGTTGCTGGAGGAAAATGTGACATTTTAATATCGCTCACAGAAATGAAGTATCTATACCTGGCAGTTATTAAAATACACATTTTACAGAATAAACTGTAAGCTCCTTGTTAATGTAGTTTAAAGCTTTCAAGTCTTACTGGAAAAGCCTTTTAAACATATTAAATATTAATGCTTAATAAGAGGTAAGAAAATATTGAAAATTACAAAGTTTAATTTTTAAAAAATATGAAGTGTTAAAACCTAAAACCTAATTGCTATTAAATATTCATGGTTAAATTATTAAAATCATTATTAAACCCTAAATGCCTAAGTCATCAATTCACAGACTCTGTGCAACAGAACTTCACCAACTATAATTTTTTTTATTCAACACAGCTCGTGTTGAATGAGTTCATACACCTGCTACAAATCAGGCTGGTCTTAAGTTGTCTATTGCTTAATTCATATAAAGTTACATCCAGTCTCACATCCTGCCTGTTGAGAACAACACAGATATGACCTTAAGGTACCAGAGAATCCATATTTCTTTCCTGAGTTGTTTCACATGAGGCAGTGTATGGAGCATAAATGAATCCCATTTATCTGGTCAGGCCTCCTGACAGCTGCTTCCACTTTCTGGTAATCTATATTACTTTTGAAATAGCTGCAATGAACCATTATCCCACAGACTGACAACACTTTGTTTTCTGAAAGTGTTATAAGAAAGCAGCAGGAAGGTTACCTTTTGAATCTAACTCTCTGACTGAATAATAGCAAAAGCTTATAAAGTAAATGCCAAAAATATATACAGAACTCCCAACATAGCTTTCTATTGATTTTTAAGAATTGTCCAGTTCAATTTAAAGCAAACACAAGGGACCTGCCGATGTCATTTTTATATTTCAGTATCATGAATCTTTTCCAATGACAGTGCAATACATTGCAGTTACATCAAGCATCAGCTACATTAATACCCAGAATTTAGAGACTGCTCATTCAGTGATGCAAGAATTGGAGATCATTAATAAGATAAGGAGATTTAATAAATGTGAATACGAATGTGTTTTCTGTGTCTGTCATAATGAAAGCTTTTGTTGAAAGAGGGGGGAGGGAACAGAGTGGGAATGCTTTATCTAGTCCCCAAATTTTTAGGAAAAAGAGAAAGATGGAAAGAAACATTATCTCTTGGCATCATTATCTTGGAGATGTCTCACACATGACAATTTTTACAGTGACACATTAGCACAGAGCAGTATTTGCAGTCTTGCTGCATAGTGCTCATTAAACTTTAATGAAACACTATTTCCAAAATTCACTGCCAAGTGCACTTATCCTACAAATGTCACTATCAGCAATTTTACATACACTTCTGGCTGAGGAAAAAAATTGTCGGTCCATACTTTTTCTTTCTAACACCTGAGAAAGGCCAGCTACAATATAGCATTTCTCTGGGTTCTCCAGGTCACTTGGACCTGATTCTACCTTTTCTGCCCTTGATTCTACCTTTTCTGCCCTTGATTCTGCCAAAACACTTCTACCGCTTAAGATGGTTTCATCAAATTGAAATTGAGATGGAGTAACTTTTATGGCAATCCCTAGAATAGGAGGGACCAGTACTTCAGTGCCCTTAGTTATGAGAAGGATGGCTTACATGTTGCTTTTTTAGTGAAATAACAAATAACTTGATGAATGACAACATATTAACTTTTTTTTAATAGTTTGAAGTGATCCAGTGGCTTTTTATTCATTTTATATGCAGATGTGTGAGCAAGAAGACTTAGCAGACAATATTTGAACCCATATAAACACCAAAAACAGGTCTTCTCCTGAAAGAAAAGAGTAGGCAAATTATGCTTCAGAGAATAATTAACATGTTAGCCTAACCTCTGTGACAACCCACCCTTAAGGGGAAGGAAACACTTAGGATTCGTAAATGCTTGTTGGTCAAAAGGAACAATGAAAGTCAGAGAGTCTGCAAACAATCAGAAAGTTTTATTGGTAAATTACACACTTGGCATGGAATTTGGAATGTTAGTCCCTGACTTACTATATGAGCACACAGGAGTAGATTTGGGATAAAAGGAGAGAGTGAAGAGAGAAATTAGAGAGATAAATGAATTAAAGAAAGAGAGAGGAAAAAAAGAGATCTCTAGTTCTGGTTCTGGCATCAGTCCAGCTGAGGGGGATGTTAGTCCTGGTTTCAGCTTGACCCGCTGATAAGCATCAATCCAGCTACATCAACCCACCTAATGAGATGCCCAGGATCCTGGAGGTGTTGCCCAGGCTTGTGGGAGGTACCTTTACATGGACAAGTTTCTCTGCCCCAAAGACAGGTTTCTTGCCTTCTATGTAAATTCATTATCAAGTGCAGTCCATTCTTTCAGACCTTTCTGGAAATGGGTGAAAAGGTTTCAGGAGTCTTTGGTGGTCTCAATCTCATCCTATGGTCCATACCCACTTTCTGCCACTCATTCCTGCACTTGTACTTTACTGTGTTTTGGTCCTTTCTCATGGTAAAATGCTGCCCTATGTCCTCCTGGCCCCTCTTCTCCAGCTAAATCTTGTTCTCTCTCATGATGTACCAATGATAATAATACCAATAGTCCTTGGTTGCTACATCAATTCTGGTTTGTTATTACTACGAGTCCTTGGTTGGCTCCACAGCCAGCCGGTTTGATACATACACATTAACCCCTTCTGGGAATTGGGAGCTTAAAAGGATCTGCCTTTGGACCAACGTTTACAGGGTCATTAGAGAGTGGGCTTTAATAGGCATTAGCCTCTTATAAGCAAGAGCTCAAAAGGGTCTCATTTTGGAACACTGTTTAGAAGGTCGTAAGGTAGTGGGCTTTAGTCATAGTAATTTTCCATCCTGGCCACAATTGAAGGCAGTAACTTTCTTTGAAGCTTCAGTAACAAAAATATTATTCCAATTGGGTTTTTATTCAGGCAAGAAAAATAAGTTTCCAAATCTGTTCATTAAAAAACAGGTGCTCATTAGGCACATATTGGTTCCTGGGAACAAATAGTATTTCTGACAAGTTCTAGAGGGGCTTAGTTCAGGTGCAGTTTGTCAAGGCCAAGGACTAATGAGCATTTTTCGGACCATAGTGCGGCCAGACAGGGGTTGGGCATGCACCATGATTAAAGTCAACTTCTCTTGGATCCTACACTGTCCATTAGTAAAGTCCTCATTGACAGTTCATTTATCAGCATCTTTCTCTTGCACGTGCTTTTCTTTGATGATAACTTATTTTCTGAATGCATAAGAATTACTCCACAATGTTAGAAGTTCTGTTATTCAGTTTTGCTTTGCCGTTATATCCAGATGGGATCTACAGAGAACCATACCAGTTCAACAAGGCAATGATACTCATTTTTATATTTGTTCAGATTTACTTCAAATACAAAACATGTGTCTGTCGCTTTGTGTTAGGAATGGTAGATATGGAATCAAAAGTCTGTTGTGTTCAGTGGCACTGATGGCAACTGTATTTGGTTCTGTTCTTTCAGTAAGTTGAAATTGAGCAGGTGCAATGGCTAAAAATTTTCCTTAGATCGGAAAGAGTAGTGTGGATATTAGCCCCTATGAACCCTCAACACGCATTTTGCTACTTAGGAACAATGATGTGCTGTATCTATGGATTTCTTTTTTCTTTCACTGTGTCAGTTTGAAGAGCAGAACTGCATGCTGTTAGTTCATGTTTCAAGTTGAACACTAGAAAATGTTTTCTTTCTATTTCTTCTTGCTTGCAACGAGTTGCAAGCAGAATTTTCTCACTAGAACCTAACGTTCCTCTTCACTCAATTATTTTGTTTTGTTCAGCGCCATGTATTTGGCAGTTTTTGGGTTTGGTCCCATTACCTTGTCAGTTTTGAATATTGAAGTGCACTGAAAGGCACTAAATATGCTGGCTTTCCTAAATTTTCTTCCTTTTCTGAATTTAAATATCATCTGCATTACAAAAGGTGCTTATGATGCTTCAGCACTTCTCTACCTTCAGTACTTTTCATTGCCTTGCTCAGCATAAATTAGCAGCAGAAGCAGCATCATTTTGATGAAGTCCCTGATGCCACACATGTTGCAGTAACAATTGTTTTGCTGACTCTTTGGACAAATAAATAAAACAAACTCTTAATATTACTTGACATTTCTTTGTAGAGCAGAATGTCTCCTATTATTACTAGTAGATTTGTTGTTCAAATCCACTTAATCATCATGAGTTTCACAATTTAAATCTAGTTCGTGGTGTACAGTTCCATGTATTAGAAATACAAATTTATATAAGAAACATTTCTGAGGTGTGAAACTTTTTTTTCAGAAGCAAGATATGCAAAGAGCTAACTGCTGCTTACCATCTCACAGTGTTCAAAATTATGCCAAGGAAACCATAGGACAAGATCACATTCTCATACAAAAATGCAATAGATAGTTGCACTCTGTGTTGTGTAAGACACAAAAACATAAAACCAAAAAATACTATTTCAAGTAAGCTGCTAATGCCTACCAACCACAAGTATATTTTTTAAAAATCCTATGCTTCTAATTTTTATTTTTTAAAAAATCCCACTGCCACATTCCTTCTATTAAAAAATAGATATCTCTATCATTTAGCATATGTTCTTCAAATTAACATTTATTTAAAAGAATAAATACCAAAGTGAAGTAGAAATTTATGCTGAGATTTTGGCAAGAAAGGACATGTGAACACAAGTATCATCATTTATATTCATCACTAGTTTCACGATTGTGCAGAAATCAGGCTTACCTCTAGTTCAGTATGATTCCTGCACTCATTGAAACTCACCAAACTGAGAAAGGTCTCTAAGGAAGCAAAGAGTACAAAACTGGAATGAGATTTGAATAGTTAGAGGTTACTAAATTTTCTTGAAAATCAAAAGTCTCATCTTTAAGTACAAGCACAGGCTTACTCTTTGATTGGTATATTTCACATGACAATAAAACAGATTTCATTAAGAGAAACAAACCTGTCTTCATTGTAGTGTGTTATATTCACAAACAACTGAGTTGGAGAGTTTGTACAATTACAGTGCATTCTACAGTGCATTTCTATCAAAAGCAAGTAAACACGACCAGGAAAAAGAATGGTATCTACTTTTGCATTCTCTAAAGGTGAATGGTGAAGCTAAACTGGTTAAGTATCATCTCTTTTCTCAGTGAGGTATTTGTAGTTCATTCACATGACTTCATCTGATGACTGCAGTATTACAGCACAAATCTTCAGAGATTCATGGGCTGTCTTCTGCTTATGTGACTTCTACACTGAATTGGCTTGTAGTTCTTCAATCTCTCTTCTCCCTGCTGAGTGTCGTATGAAATAACTTTATGTGTCACTTAGGAATTTGGCTCCACAGATGTAAATTCAGGCCAGGATTTTGTTCTAAAATTCCTAGAAGCATCTCCTAGGTGACTGTCTACCTCCACCTGATGTATTAATATGATGTGCTATATTTCCCTTAGTACCACAAAATTACATAAAGGTTTAGTGATCAGAAAATCCACCTCTGCATTGGTATTCCTGCTTTTCCCAGGCAGAAAACATATCTTTCAAATCTTTCTCCTTTTGTGATGAAATGATTTTGATCCATTTGAGTTCTCTTTGAAGTACTATTTTTTTATATATTTAATAACTACAGAGAGAGGAAAACAGCAGCATGAACTCATTAATTTTCAAATAGGAATGGATAAAGAGAAAGTCTCAAGTTATTGACAATCGCTATGTATTTTTCTGAAGTGAATTATATTGCCTAAGTTTTGTTAATTCTGTACTTTCAGAAATAAAAATTTGTATTCAAGCTGAAGCTTTAAGCCACAGGTTTCCAGAAAAAAATTCAAACACAAGTTTCTGCATCCCTCCACAGCTACAGACATTTTTTAGGGCTTGTCATATTAAAAATTGCATTAAATGTTAATTTATTTTGCCATACATCCTTAATAAAAAGAAAGCCTAGGTTACTCTTTATAATTTTGTCTTCATGTCTTAAATGGTCTGAACGGAAGAGAAAAAGACTAACCTTCAACAAAAAGGAAAAGTTATGGGGTTTTTTTCAGATCAAAATACTAATTAAGGAGAGGAAGAGTTCACTTCATCTGACCTATTAATAAACCGGACCCAAAATTCAGCACGTGTAAACTGACAGCTGAATCAAAATCAATGGAATAAGAGTGAATCCACTTTTTTTGTTGTCATTGAGCAATTGCAAGTAGATGGTAATATAAGGTATTTTAATACACTTTCCACCATAATACTGGAAGCAAAGCTGTATCACAACCCTTTCATTGCTATTATCCATCAATTGGCTGGAAGATGGTACAAGTGTATTCCAAATCTCTAGTAAGAGACTTAATGACCACTAAATTTATATAACTGTACAGCACATAACAAGTAAGAATTTAGTTGTACTTCAAACTGTAATTTGAGTTCTACCATAAGAACAAAGAGCATTTCTGTATCTGAAACAGCTTCATGCTTATTACACTAATTTAACAATACTGTAGTTTTGTTTCTAATGCAGATATTGACAGGAAATCTTTTCATGGAGTCAGTGCTGGTACACTACTTGCAGGTAAGGTAGCGAACAGAGATTGCAACATAATTCTTTACAGTGAGATTTTGTAGATGCTGGTACAGAAATATACCTCTACAAAGAGACCTGTTTTTAGACTTAAAAAACCTAAAAAGTTAGAACTAAGTGCAATAAATTGCTTAAATTATTTGCTTTCCTGATAAGACTCTAGAGGATCTATGTTTCAGTCAGCAAACATCTGCTAACAAAGGCCTATGATACTCTCAGGCTGACAGGAAGATGGGTGCCTTCACTGGCTAGATGACCAGTTTATTTCTGTAACTGTGAAAAAACCCCTGCTTGTCACTTTCAGCCTCCTTTCCTTACCACTACTTGCCATATTTTATGATCTGTGATATATTGTGTCTAAATTAAGCAGCTGATGTACCATGAACTTTATATAGAAACAAGTCTTCGCCTGTAAAATGCAAACTCTAAGATGTCTGATACCTTTACCTAAGAAGGAGGAAAACCCGAAGCAAGGGTTACAAAACTGAGCAATTAATTGGAAGAAAAGCAGCTATGCAACCTCAGACTTTTATTTGTTCTTCAAATGCACAACAGTGACAATTATACTACCATATTTATTTCATAAAAACTGTTGAAAATTAGGTTCTTTTTCAGACAGGAAACACTACAAATGATATCTGTACACATCAGAGACAATGCTTAAACAAAACCCTTTTTTGCCAGTTTTTTTGAAGCGAAGTGCAAAGACAGTTTTCAGTCAAAACCAGACACTCAACTTCTCCTTATTGAGATTATTGCAACACAGAGTTCAGTTGTAAACTGATACACTGTATATTTTAAAAAATATGAAAGTAGAAACAGAAAGAAGATTGCAGCAAATGGAAAATACCAAATTTTATTTTGTATTTGCTTTCTAAAATAAAATATTTTAAGTTATATTTTTAGAGACTATGAACTCTAATGATGGGCTGGTAACCATACATATTGAATATATTTATTATTTCACAAATGTATAGCACGTGAACATGCTTAGATTGCAATCTGTTCGGAAGAGAGACTACATTTGATTTCTGTTTCTACAGCATCTAGCACAACACAGTACTTTTGTATTCCCTAGTTATATATTTTGTGTGTTAAATGTAACAATCATCTTAGAAACTGAAAATCTGAAAATTGATGTGCCTATAATTTTTAGGTATCCTGGACCTAGAATTTTGCTTTGGCATACTGTCCAGCATTGCTTACAGTATTTGACAGACTGAGTTATCCAGAAACCTTCAACTAACCAAAGATATCATACTGAATCTGTTGAATTACCCTTCCCCTTCTGCCTATGGGTAACTTACAATTTCTGATATCTAATTCTGTTACTGAAATGTATTATGAGATATAAGATAAATAGGTACAATTGGTATATGTATACAATTTACAACGGCATTCTTTGGCAAGCCCTTCATCTCAGAGGCTTTTAATTTGCCTGTTTGACCTTTGATAAAAACCATTGTAGTTAGAACTAGCACCCATGACTACACCCAGGGGTAAATTTGGCAGCTACTAGACTCATAAGCATGTAGATCCATGGTAGCACTGCAGATGTTTAGAAGATCACATTTATGGAATGCATTCTGCAAGAACAAGGAGAAAAAAGATTACAAAATAGCCTTTTCTCATTAAGGCTGTCTCTTTTTTGATGGTTGGGGAAAAAGGGATGCAGGTCATTCAGAATTCAGAGCATGTGAAGCAGGGCAAAACCCTTTGCAATCATTTCTTGTGACATGAAATATAATATCTAATGGGTGTTGCTGATACTGGCAGCTACATTCAGGATATATCTCTTCCTAAACTGTGAAGGAAAACTAAAAGGAACAGTAAGATAGCTTGAGGTTGAAACATTAGCTTTGTCCTGATGTGCTCATTAGGTGACAATTTGACTCTGTCTCTTCAAGACAGAAATATTGCTTTAGGAGAAGAGGTGCAAGTAGGGAGGAGAAATTATTTTTGCACAAAAGTGCAGACCACTGCCTTGAGTTCAAGGGAGGAAAAAATGCAGAACCAGGAGACCCATGAGACACAGTCCATCAACATGCTTCTCAGAAAACCTTTGATACCAGGACTTCTTATGTATTGAATTATCCAAGACAGTCTAAGAGTCGAGCCTCTTAGAATGCTGCTGTAATAACTACACAGAATCTCTTCCTTCATATGGCATTTCTAGGCTATATTGGGTGAAAACAAATCATAAACATTTTTTTCCTTCCAGTTAAATTGTTATATTCATTTCATTAGTACATAAATCCAAAATACAGACAGACCATGAACTTCCCAAATGAAGTAAACCCAAATATTTTCTCTTAAAGTTTTTTAAATTTGCAATATAAACTCAGTGCTACTTACTAAATAATGTCTCTCAGAGTCGTTAATGCTAGGACTACCTTTTTTGTTCTGACAATGCAGAACAGCAAAGGAATTCATACAAGTACTTCTTAATCTTCTATGAAGCAATTTAAAATAAATCTATTTATACCATTCCTTAGCTCTGATAAGACCCTAAATTGAAAAATAATTCTAGTTATCATTTAAAACGGCTTAAACCTTCAAATCCATTTCCATTTTCTTACCATTAAAAAAAAAGAAAATAGCTGTCTTTAAGACAAATTTCACTGTGAGGTGATAGCTCATTGACATAGTCAGACTAGGCAAATGAAAGGTGAGTTTTTAATGTGTTCTCAAATCTGTCAGCTTGTCTTTTCAGCATTGATCAACGGGATTTATATGGTTTAGGGATGGAAAAGTCAATTCTAACAAAACTCCCCATCTCAAGTTTTCTCAGATGTGAAGTTTGAGAACTTCATATCTCTTAACCTTTTCATCACCTAAGAAATCCTATTCTCCAAACTGATTCTAATGTCCAGCTGATTATTAAAAATTAATGTACAAAAATAAACTAGTGCTTTTATTATTCTTTGAAATTTTTACACCAAGTTTCAGCTCAGAAGAAATACTTTTGACCAAATTATAAACTCAATTAGAGATGTATAACAAAATTGTTGAGAGAGATGTGCCACTAGTGATATGATCCACAGTGGATAAATTATTTTGCTGCTGTAGGCAGTACAGGTTCTTCTATTGAAGATTACTTATGTAGTCTTAGACCTAATCTTATTCAGATCTTAAAATCTAATCTGTTAAATGTACAATGAGGAAAAGCTGGGTTTTGATAAACTCTTTGTAAATTATGAAAACATTGAAGTTTCGGATATCTGATCCTCTGATGGACAACTCTTCCACTTCCAACATTTGCATGAGTTGGCACTATTTAACAATATGGCTCCAATTGCTTCATGCTGCTTAAGAAGAAAATTGCCTGAGGTGAATGTTTTAAACTTTCAGACATGACAAAAAAAGGTTCTACTGGCCTAAATGTCTGGAAAGTGGAGCACCCAGGAATATGTGTCAGGGAGCATGGAGCCGAATTGCTCTCTTGCAGAACCGGGAAGGGCTGGGTAGGTGATCACAGAAACTGTTTTATTCCAGTTCTTGCTATGATCACGGGTAAAAGGCAGGGGAAAGTGTTGTGAACAGTCTGTAGGATACTCTTGCCTAGCAGATCATGTGGCATGTTTGGCAGACTGACCTGTGTTTCGTTAGTTAGCAGTGTGAGGAGTTTTTGAATCAATGTAGTAGTTAAAATTGGCCAATAACCTTTTCCCTGAATTTCTATTTGGCCTAAAAGGGAAGAAGTTTGAGAGCCCCAGAGGGCTGTGTTCCCGCTTCCCTGCCCTTGATCTATATTCCTAAGATCGTAAACAAAGTAGTTAAATTATGCTATTCCAGTAGTAGTATATTTAGCTTTTTGGGTTTTTTTTGTGTTTGAAAACTGAGAGCAAAACTGGGCAGAGATAGTGGCAGCATTTACAGTCTTGGCTCCAATCACTGTGACAAGTTCCCTTCATGATGCCTCCAGGAGGATATGACTGTGCAGCTCTGTTCACCTCTTTTTACCTTTAAATATCTCCTCAGTGAAAAAACATCCTTCATCTTGATCTGAACTCTGTTTGAACTGTTGAGGTAATTTTAGAGATAGATTGAATTGTTACAAACTTTGCTTTACTGAAATATTTAAGTAGTATGGACAACATTTTAAGGTGTCTCATCAGGAATAACCTACCCTGTTTTGAAGCCCAGATCTAATGCATTTGTGTTATGCAAATATTTTTGAGAGTGGGTTTAACTTCAGTTGGAAGCTTTAATTGTCTGATCAATATGTGAACTGATTCCGGGCAGTTGTCTTCCATAACTCATAAACATTTTATGACATATCACTATGTTGCAATTTATTTTTGATGAAGAGTAATTTAAATGTTTGCTATATCTGTTCTTAATGAAAGTGTTCAACAGGCCTGTCCTTTATACATTTTAATGTCAGGAATCAGGTCTTTCTTGGGTATGGCAGCTGTATGGATAAATGCTCTTTGATTCTCTGGTCACACTGGAAAATCAAAACCAGTTCTATTTAAGTTGATTGCAATATTTCACTGACCTGATTTAGAATATAACGCTTATTTTAGAAAAAGAAGGATGATAATTTTATTATTTTTGCCATTTTTACTTTTAAATACTGGCAATTTCTGAAAGATAATTTCTCTGAAATTAGAAAGTTTTATATCTGAAGTGCAATTTTTTAATTTTTTTTTTTAATAACATGTTTTCTCAACCTATTTAGTGTTAATTTTGGTCAACTTAAAAGCACTTCTGAACATTTATCAAACTTTTGTATATAGGTGATAACACAGGGAAAGTATGTAAATATGTATTTTGCCTATCTACTCACTGAAGTGAATTATTGCAAATCCTACCCCAGAACTTTTCACTAGGGAAAACAGATCTATAAGACTTTTTGTGGCTAAGTGAGAATCACATACACTGGAATATAGAGCCTTAATGTCTTTGTAGTGTTTTGGTCCTCCTAATAATAATATTGGTCCTCAATTTCATCATCTTCCATTGTTTTCCTTTATTTTTCATGATCTTAACAAGCATAATCAAAAACAAATGTGAAGCTTCTATTTTTTCATCTTCCTGAATGTCAAGTCAGGCAGTCACAGATGATATGAGTACTATCCTCTATCTTAAAATAGCTAAATTCAAATTATGTTTTATTTTGTTTTGCCTATCTCTCAGAAAATCTTCAGATTTGTAGAGAGAGACCTAAAACCTCATCCACAATGCTAATTATATATACGTGATAGATTCACTATTCCCAAAAGCTGTTTTGTTTTGTTCTTTTTTTTTTCCCTGATGCAAACCATGCTTGAGTATTGTGGTCAACAAACATGTTCTTTTTTTGGTGAGAATTTTTGTCCTTGTTACTAGTGTAGATGTAAAAGATATTTAAATAGATATCTCTCCATCACTCTTTAGGCTCTTAATGTGAAGTCGCACTTTTCTAGGCATATTTTCTCTCAAACTCCTTGCCAGCATTGATTTGAAAGAGTTGACATCCATTTATCCAGTATAGTATTTACAACAATAAATGGGAAAATAAGCCCCCTTTTTTAATCTCAAAACACTCTTTTCTTGGGTAATTTTTATTTCTAAATATATGTATAAAGTACTACTAGTATCAAATTTTCCCTATTGCATTGCAGAGTATAGGATTTTATAATATATTCTACAGAATAAAATCCACAGCTTGTCAGTCATTATAAAAGGAATTAAGTATTTTGAATCCGCAATTGCATAAATTAGTTGCTTGAGGAAAGAACCCTAAGGCACTATAGAGTGTTAGACACTGTTATAATTTGTGAGGTGGCAAAATTTTCTTGTCTTTCTCTACACTGTGCTACAGAAAAAGACTCAGAATTTCTATATTTAAAAAAAAAAAGTTTGTGAGGTTTTTTAAAACTATTTTCAATTGGAATATATAATGATTTAGCATGCATTTCAAAGGGCTGGTTTTCAGAGCACCTTAACTCCTCTTTATAATGGTGGAGCTGAGACTGTGTAAATGAACCCATTTTAAAACACAACCAACATTGTTTTCAGCATTCTGCAAATCTAATCACAGTGCCAGTATCATTAGAGATCTCCAAAATATGTTATGACATTTATACTAGGGGAAATAGCCATATACTTTACATGTGTAAACATAAAAGTAGAAATAAATCCTACTATTACAAATTCCAGTTACCATTTTCTCTCTTTCATTTTTCATAAATAGTACCAAAATCTAAATATGACAGTACACATTTAATGGATGCACTGTTATGAAAAATCATAGAATACCAATTTTGAAGGGATCTCAAAGACCATCCAGTCCAACTTTTCCTGTCAAATGTACAGTCCAGACAAGCTGGTCCAGCACCCAGTAGGAATCAAGCTCCTGTAATAGTTCACATACAAAGAGTACTCATAAAGGTATTTTTGCAAGTAAGTTTTATTAAATTAAAAAAAAATTCTTAAACTTCTGAAAATAGCAGATCTACAAATAAAAATAAATCCAAGCTTTTAAAAAAAAGTAAACTTCTTTTGAAACTACTTTTTTTTTTTTCTGTTTTGTCTAGAAATGAGTATATCTAATAATTAAATGTGGAAAAAAAGTAAGTAATGAAATTTACCACAATATGTTTGCTTTGTTTGTGTGAATGCAATAAATAAACCCTGCATTTTCTGAAACTGGAGGAATACATACCAGAAGCTTAAATAACAGAATTCAAGTACTTTGTAGGTCTCTGTGTTGTGGACAGGGATATCTAACAGAGATTTTTCTACAGTGTACAATATACTCTTATTCTGCTGTGATGCAATGTGTCCTTTAGAACTGGATTTGCAATGTTTTATTAAATTGCATGTTATTCTATCTTTAAAAGTATTTTTTAGTGCACCTGTTTGTATTCTGGGGTGTGCTGGCAGAAACCTTGGAGCAATATACTTAGACTGGAAAACACTACAGCAGAGGCACAAGTCCATGTGCAAAAAAAAAAAGCTTTCTCTTTCATTTGGGAAACTCTCCCTCTGCCCACTACAGCTCCACCTCTAAAGAACCCTTTTCTTGATATAATCTCTGCCTTTATAAAAATGGATTTTTGGAATTACGACACTGTGCTGACAAATCTCTTCAGGACTACTTTTGGAGTAATCCTGCCGATACCAGCAATAATGCTCACAGACTAAGTCACTATCAAGCAGATATGCAGGCAAAAATCACACTGGTGGAGCTAAGAGTCAAGAGGAGAAGTGGTATAAATGTTACTTTTTTGGAACAAAGCAGACTATTCACCCAACAAATAACATAGACAAGTGACCGACTTAGAGGGAAGAGAAATTGTCAGTGAAACAGCCTGGCAAGTCTGCCAAAAAGCCAGATGCTGCTACTGAAAAACTACCTCCCACAAATTGGCATTGGAGTCTTACAGAGCTGGCACTCAGCGGTACCTGGTTTATTTTACTAGCCTTCCCCGTTATCAAGAAATGGATAATATTCTGTTTTCACTTATTAAATTCTCCTTAGCAACTGTTGTTCTTTTAACAGATGTAAGCAAAAAGAGAGTAAATGTGAGCACCATGTTTTGAAAGAGAAAAAGAAGGTTGATTTCTTTCAAAAATGCTGCACAGGGCATATGATCTCCAAACCTTGCTGTTTGCTTACTGGTGTAATTTATTTCTTCAATATTTTGACATTATCCATGGATGACTGTTGGCACCACAGTTGTCACTACTTGGAAAAAATGAGCAATTTAATGAATTTCTGTTCCCTGAGCCACTGAAAATTAAGACTATGAAGCCTGCTGAATGTGGAAAAGCAGTTTATGGACATTTCCGGTACAGATAAAAGGGATTAACTCTATCTCTCTGCTGTGTTTACTGCAGAATGCCTAGACAAAGAATATGGGAAGGAAGGAAGGAAGAAAGGAAGGAAGGAAGGAAGACAGAAAGACGGAAAGAGAGAAAGAGAGA
>VXAY01007404.1:996911-1038609 GCA_013399855.1 Oxyruncus cristatus | reverse complement strand
TTCTTCCTCTGGACTGTTTTTGAAGAAGGGGGGGGGGGCATTTGTACATATATAAGTGTGCTATTATAAGAAAACTAGTTAGAGTTGTATGTATATATGTATATATGTAAGTATTCCCCTTAGTGTCTGTAGTGTAGCAATAAATCTTAGTATTACCCCCATTTCAAAGTGATCTGTTTTGTCTGTGCAAAATCTTCCTACCAATTAGCAAAATTTATAAGTTGATAATACTGTGCAGAAAGCACAAAGGCTGAAACCACCACACCCTTTTTCACTCATCATATATTCTTACACAGAACAACACTATTCCTGAAACAGTTATGGAAGTAAAAATCTGTGTAAACATTCTTAGTGTCCACAATTAGCAAGAATTAGCAAATTTCTTATATTTCTTATACCCACCTATGTGCCTAATAGAGACACTCTGCAGAATTCAGTGGAAGAGGCTGACTTCCTGCATGGAACACAGAGTACACTTCTCTCAGGGTATGTTGATTTTTGTAGGAATAATAATTCCATGTCTGCTAATCCCATGATCAATCTAAACAAAGAGTATACATTTTGGAGAAGGCAGAAGAATCAATAGGGCAAATAACAGATTAAAAAAAAGGTAGGATAAACAAAGGAAAAAGCACCAAAGAATTTTACTTTGTCTTGTTTGCTCCCATCTTTTATGTCCATGATTCTTATAGACTCACATATACTTTAACTCTGAAAGTAAAAGTAAAAATATTCAAGTAAAAATATTAGGGATCTAAAATGAAAAAAGATCATTTGCAATTTTAAGCTTCAAGACTCAAACCAGATTTGATTACGTCTTTTACAAGATGAGGATGTACATATGCACTATTACTCGTTTGGAGTTTTATAATAATTTACCATCTGTAAATGTCTCATACATTAAAATAATGAGAGATAAAGTATTTCAATTATCAGACTGGTTCTTCCCCAAAATTTTCAGTGTATTTCAGTTTCAGATGTGATCAGTTCACAGAGAAGTTATGCAGGTTGAGTCAATTATCTACTCCATACATAGTGGGCAATTCAGGACCCATTGACCTCTCCAGCATGACAGCAGGATCCTCCCTTAAGTAAGGATTCCTTGCAAGAATTCTACTTGAGGCTGGGATATTTCTTGACACAACAGTTTCTTGGTAAGTGATTAATAGCATGTTAAACTGGGAAATCTTAGCTAAGGGATATAAAGGATTGGTTGTGTACATATAATCCTTTAGGCATAAACCTTTCTTCAAGCCTGGGAGAAGACTGGATCCAGCCACACCAAGTCCTCTCTGAGAAGGAGTTTAGAGAGCAACGGGGTCCTTTCTGAACCTTGTGATTCAATGTTTTTCTGACCCTGTCCTCTAAGCAGTTAATAATCAGGTTTACTTTGCCATTGAATCTTGTTATACCACTGCTGAATCTACCAGTGAGTTTTGTTTACTCACTGGTTGATATCAGTAAAGTATATTGTTGCTTCTCTCTTGAAAGTGAAGTCCATCACTTCATCCATGACAACAAAAAAGACCTGAATTTGGTCTTTTAGGGTAAGTAAATAACATGGAAATGTTTCAACTTACATACAATTGCACTGGGGACTCCACATGCAGGGCTCAGTAATTGATATAATACCAAAGTGACCCTCTCATATCACTGAAATATGCAGCTTAGGTCCTTGTTCTCTCTAGGGACTATTTACTGTTCAATTTTCCTCAGTCAGTCATTATAAATGACAGGAAGGTTAGTTATGCAAACAGTAGGGTCTGGTAGATTAAAATGGATTACAGCCTGGATTTAAAAGTCATAAAATTTTGAGTTCTAATGTTGATTTTTATCTGGAAAATTCCCAGCAGAATTTGAAAGAATACACTTGCACATGATATTTCATTGCAGTGACATTGTTGTAAAGTTTAGAAGGTTATTATTTTGTGTTAAATTACACAGCAACTTAACCTAGTGGAATAAAAGACCCATATTTTCATATTACTTGACTACAAAATCCGTTGAAGCCAAAAGGATAATTGTGATTGCACTTTGACATAGGCCTAAAATGTATCTCTCCAATAAGGGTAAAATACCAAAAAGGGTTAAATACTGGACTTCTGTTAGAGAATATTTATGAACACACATACTGCATACATATTAAACTTTTAATTTATTTTTCTCAGTATGCTGAACAATTTATCATTATTGTTCTAGCAGCTGATTGCCTTCCACTTCTTTGCATGTACCCATATTTCAAAATACTAACACTGTTTTAAAAATCATAAATAACACCACTTGCATCCCTTACTTTTTAGAATTTTCCTGATAGAAGGGATCATCTTGGTTGCCTTCAGGAGAAATCAAAATCCTTCAATTAGCAAAGAAACTTTTAGAGTGCCCTGAGTGAAAGTTATTTCTTTTCAACATTTCAATATACTATTAATAAAGGACCAGAAACTACTGCTATTTTTGCAATTATTTCTCACAGAGGTTTCTTAAAGCTAGAATGAGGAGAATGAGGAGTTTGTCAAGGCACGGAGAGCTGAGCACATCAATCTTAACCACATACGGTTTGCATGAGAAAGCTAACTATTGCGTTTTCCCTTGTATGAGTATTTTAACAATGTCAGGTAACCAGGTTTAATCCACAGAAGTTAGGTCCCTGAAGGACATTAGAACTTAACAAAGATTTACGGGCCTCCTGCAGTAATTACGTTATCTCTAGGTCTGAGCATCCTGAACTTATGTTATGATTCTCTATTTCATTTCTCAGGGTTTTCTATCCTGAATATGAGCAAAAGGTACTTCACTGAGAGGGTGGCTGGTCACTGGAGCAGGCTCCTCAGGGAAGTGGTCATGCTATCAAGACTGTCAAAGAACAAGGAGTGTCTGGAAAATGTTCTTACTCATATGATGTAGTTTTATATAGTCCTGCAAGGAGCGATGAGCTTGACTTGATGATCCATTTGAGTCCTTTACAACTTGAGATAGTCTATGATTCTATAAAGAGCACTAAATCTCGAAAATTTTGTTTAATACTGGTCTTAATAATAACTCTTAATGCAGATCCATAAAAGCTAACCAGAAAAAGAGGGGGGAAAAAAAAAAAAGCCTGATTAAAGGCTCTCATGATGCTCCTACTCAATACAGTTTTGTAATCTATACAACATGCAGTTTTCTTGCTGTTGGCTGTAGGTTTCTGTCTCCCATCTTGCAAGATTTCTTATCCTGTGGTGACTAAGACTGATAGGAGAATTAGGCAGAGGGGACATTAGAACACATGTAGGGCAGCCTACGGCAGGAAAAAGTAAACTTCTAATTCTTTAATTTGGATGGAAATGACACCTCAGCTAAGCCAGAAGCAAAACTCACTTGATGAATGGGAGCAGAACAAGCAGTTAGGTTTCTGTGTTTGTAATACACAATGGCTGTTTACAAAAAGTGCTGTTAATTTTTTTATTATTATTTTTAGTATTTTTTTCTTAATGCCATAGGTTCTACTAAAGACTTTGCATGCCCTCATCATGATTCATTTTAAATACATTTTTTAAAAAGCCAGATTGAAGAGGTCATACGTTTGCATTCTACATGTGCTTTATTTTATGTTTGACAGAGAGAATGTATACCATGGGCAATGAGAGATATGTCTTGCATTTCTACTAGAGACTAAACCCTTTTGTTTAAATCAATAGGGCAAATTCATTCTTCCTTCCAACATGTTTGCACTGGGGCTGAATTTGACTCTGATGTTTTGCACATAAAACGAAGCTGAAAATTAGGAATGCCTGCTGACTATTCAATGTTTAAAAAGAGGAAAGTTTTAATGTAATTTTGATTCATGGGTTTTGCTGGTTGTTTTTTATTTTTTTTCCATATTGTATGATCCAGAGATTTAAAAAAGGTAGTAATAAAAAAAATGCAATGCAAGGTTGTATTATTCCGTTATAACAGTATGGTAAACAGTCCATTGCATAAAAAAATTGAGAA
Organism: Oxyruncus cristatus; assembly: GCA_013399855.1. Taxonomy (NCBI): domain Eukaryota; kingdom Metazoa; phylum Chordata; class Aves; order Passeriformes; family Cotingidae; genus Oxyruncus; species Oxyruncus cristatus. The sequence continues at coordinate 1,034,637 of VXAY01007404.1, read as the reverse complement.
GGGATCAATAAAAATGAAAGCAACTGAATGGCAGTCATTTAATTTGTTTGCTCTATGAATATGGAGGAAATCCAGTAGTTATTTTTCATTTCAAGTACATAAACAGTAGAAAGAAGGCAGCATGATATGACTTTGTAGGTATGCTTTTTGGTGGGAAATCGGGTATTCTGTTGAGTGATTGAACTATACATCTATGTCATTTTGTTTTTTATAGCTTCCTATATTAATTGCATGTTTGGTGCATTTTGGGAACACCATTATGTTTCCTATTTTTCCCACTGAATATGTTATCAATTCACACGTAGATTTTTCCACTTTTATTCATATTACTTAGTAGAACCTTGCTTTGTTGTCTTTTTGGAAACAACCAGTGAGTTTGCAAAGTAAAATTGTTCTCCATAATGTTGGCAGAGCTAAGAAGACTGAGACATACTCTTCTACACTCCTGTGTAGCCTTTCTTTTAACGCTCAGTTTTATCACAATTCAACTAGCCGCTGACTACATAGCATCTCATAAGACAGTTAGATAAAGTCATTTTAAATTACCTGTTTTAATAAGAATGAGATCTCGGGGTTTCAAAAACTTACATTTTGTCATAGGAAAAATTGGCTGAAATAGCTGTTGCGCTATTGCAGCTGTTGTGATTGGCTCAAAATTTCCATCATAGGCTGCAGTGTGAACAAAATGTGTGCAGGTGCTTTACAATGAAAACAGGCTAAGCAAAGTTAGAGGAAGGAGTAGCTCAATCTCTCATTATTTCTTGCAGGTTTTTGTGTTTCCAATCGATGTATGTAAGCCTGTAATTCTCTCATATACTGTTTAATCATACACATCTACTTCTGTGAGGTAGAGACACAGAACACAGCTACTTTACTGATTTACTCAAATCTACAAAGAGATTAGTGGCCTTACTCCTTTTATGTATTTAAATCCTTTTTGTGGTACTTCACCTGAAAGACTTGCTTAAAGTCACAGAGGAAATCAAAGCTGGGAACTGATTCTACATTTACCAAGTTAGTTCCACGACCTTTGAATAGGACTTCCACTTTCCTCTGATCTGTAGACTTAATCTCCAGTTGAGAGAACCACCTGTATTTGCATCACATGAGGCTAAAGATCAAAGCATTAAACACTTGCCTCTCATTCAGAGCTGTGTTAACAGAATTCAAGTGCCTAGTTAAAGCAATTCAAAAGGATTGCTAATATTGATGGATATAATTTTGTCTGTTAAATTAAACGAGTAGCATGGACACCTTGTTGAAGCAGCAATCAGTAATAAGGCGTCTTTTATAGCATATACCGGTATGTGGATTGCCACTTGCTCTTAAAATCTGTCACTGCCTCCAGAGATTTTACAGGCAAGTTCGGCTACAGCCAGTGAGGCAACACTATAGACTGCCTTATTACTGCTGCCTAGGCAAAAGCTAAAAATGAGAAGTGTTGAAGATGTCTCTGTTGTGATCAAAAATACTGTGCATGGACACCCTGTGATGGCAGGATAACATAAACATTCCCAGTCTTGTTTAAAGCACACTTATTTCAAGCCATGTCCTAGAAACAACTGTGAGAATATAGGACTGAAAATACGAAAGGACGACTTTCCCTGCTACCCACTATGTTACCTGCATAAAGCAAAAAATTCCTTATGTACTTTCCACTCTTTTTCTGTATTTGATGGAACACTAGATAATAGATAATCACCAAACCTCTGCTAAATAGGGCATATAACTTCTATGAAGTCTTGGAGTGTTACTTCTGGCGTGTGGTCTTTAATGCAGATGGTGAGTGTTATATATATATATATATATTTTATTCATTAGATTAAAAAAAAATGGTCACACAAGCCACAGATAATCAGAGAAGCATATTATATGCCATAATTTCTCATTAAACAAGCCCATATGGCTCCACTTTTATTTTGTTTTTCTTCCAAAAAATAATTGTGACTAGTAATTTGTTTCTCCATTGGTGATGTTTGTTAATTCATATGTCTGCTCATTGTGAACTGGACCAGTGTCAGATTTCTGTTTTTCAAAAGCTGTTTTCCAGATTTTTTTAATCACAAACTTCGAAAATCTATTAATTTTTTCCTTGCTAATAGGAGGCAACATGCTAATTGAAAAAAGTTCTCTCATGGACTTAGGGTTATGTCACAATAGATTTGAATGTCTGCACAATTTGTAAAGTAACAGTCAACAGACTAGGGTTTGTTTTCTTTCTGTTTTCAGTGTAATCTTACATGTACTGACCACCTGCATAACCACTGATAAAGACTGCAGCTGAGGTGAAATCCTGTCTCTTTTGAAGTCAATGGTAAAATTCCCAGTAAGTTAAGAAAAGCTGGGATCTCACTCTCGGTTTTCATCTCTGTTGCCTTTAAACTTATAGAAATGCTTCTGTCTGCTAAATAAATTTAGCATAGAGTATAACAAACAGACTGCTAAGTTATGTGAGATTTAGGAATGTGTAACAATGGCCACTATGGCTGAATATATATACTATTGCCTCAGCTTTTCTTATAAGGTATGTGAGAGGATGGCTGCAGAGGTAGGTTACACATCCTATCCAATTTTTCTGAGCTATACACAGTCCCAGTGGCAGTTGTTATTCTGTTTTCCTCCTTCTGTGTTGTCTCTACATCAAATGTTTATCAGCTGCAAAAGGCCTACCCAGGGAAGCAACAGAGAGGATGAAATGAAGCAATGGAGAAGGCCCATGGTAAGTATTGCATACTTCCATTTTTGATTTATGTATAAGAAAACCTTCCACTGCTATTTGTTTGTAGTGGATGAAAGGATGCTTTTAATTTTGCCCTTGAAGCATTGATCAAGTAATTTTGTCAATATGCTGTTGTTGTCAAACATTTCATAGATTCAGAGTCTGAAACAGTTCTAAATTCTGAGTAACGATAATAAGTTGACTGATTTTTTCATTTCATTAGCCTTTTCTATTGTTCAGGTAAGAATTATAGAACTGTTTTATAAGTTTGCATTTCGGTTCTGCTTCTGCTTTGGTAAAGATGATAATTCTAAGACACTTAATAAAATAGTATATTGAATTGAATTTACTACCTAGTTATCTGCCTCAGATCAGTATTGCACAAAAATTTATCCATATGTCTATTAAGTTTATCCTTGTCTCCAACTCAGTTTGTCAACCTGTAAATTTTATTGCTCTTTACTTTCTCTTTCATCAAGTAGAAATAAATGAACATAACTAGAATTTCTACATTTTTAGAAAATGTGCTTTCAGTAAGATAACTGCAGTAAAAATAAAAGTGCTGTTAGCGATGCTTTATTGTTATTTCTTTTTGTACAAAGCTTATTTTATTATAACAAATAGTATGTAGACTATTTTATTTTTTTTTACTGTAAATGCTATTGCTATTATAATTTTCATTATTGAGGTGGGGATGAATAAAAAAGTGACTAAAAAAAGTCCAAGTCTTTTTTCTCTGAAAACTGGATCTGAAAAACTTTTCTCTGAACCTGGATTTTTGTGACTGCATTTAGACAACTGGTATACCTTTTGCTGATAACATCATATTTAACTTTCACTTCAAGGCAGGGGCTGGAACAAAGAAGTCACTCCCACCATTAGAGAATATCATGTCTGAGATGGCCTGAGGAACCTGAGATATAACTCTGGGTGCTGAGGAAGTTGGCTGATATAGTTGCTAAGTCAGTTTCCATCACATTTGAAAAGTCCTGGCAGTCAGGTGAAATCCCTGGTGATTAAAACGGAATATTGTACCCAATTTTTTTTAAAGGGCACTAAAAAGGACCCTGAGAACTACCAACCCATCAACTTGGTGATATCACAGAGAAGATTGTCCTGGAAGACGTGTCAAAATATATGAAAGACAAGGAGGCGAATATAGACAACCAACACGGCTTCACCAAGGGCAAATCATACCTGACCACCCCTTATGGAAGGATGGAGTGACTTTATCAGCAGATGAGGGAAGAGCTATCAATGTCATCTATGTAGACTTCTGTTAGGCCTTCGATACAATACCTCACAATGTCCTGGACACTAAATTGGAAAGAGACAGGTTTGATGGACAGAATGTTAGGCGGGTAATGGATTAGCTAAATGGCCATGCCCCAAGAGTCTGTTTGTCAATGGCTTGATGCTCAAGGGCAAATGAGTAGTGAGTGGTCTCCCTCAATATGGACCATGCTTGGACCAATATTATTGGACTAATATCTTAACCAGTGGCATACAAAGTGGGATTGAAAGTGTCCTCAGCTAGTGTACAGATGATTAAAAGCAACTGATATGCTAGAGGGAAAGGGCGCCATCCAGGGAGACCTCGACAGTCTTTAGGAGTGGGCCTATGCAGACTTCATGAAGTTCAACAAGACCAAGTGCAACATCAGTACAGACTGAGCAATGAATGGATTAAGAGCAGCCTTGTGGAAAAGGACTTGGTGATACTGGTGGATGAAAAATTGAACATGAGCTAACAATGTGTGTCTGTGGTACAGAAAGCCACCGCATCCTGGGTTGCACAAAAAGAAGCGTGGCCAGAAGGTAAAAGGAAGTGATTCTGCCCCTCTGCTCTCAAGAGACCCCACCTTGAGTACTGCATCCAGCACAGGAAAGACATGGACCTCTTGGAGTAGGGCCAGAAGAGGACCACAAAAATTTCTGTTCCATTTAATATTGTTTTTATTGCAAAAGAATGCAATCTGAATTCAGATAAAAAAGTGATATGCATATGGAGTAATGAAAAGGGTCTGTGTCTTAATAAAGACTTCTTTCAAAGGCCTATTTGCATAATTTTTCTGTAAAATGTGTTTTACTTATTTAAATGGTAAGGAATCAGGGAGTTCAGTTTATTTTCTAGTTGTAAAGATTATTCTGGAATAAAATCTGGAGACTCCTAAAATAAGAAAAAAGTAAGGAAAAAAAATAATTGGCAAAGCATGTTGACTTTCCAGTCACTGTCAATATGAGATGAATGGTGTTTCAGAAATTAAAGTGAAACACAATGAAAAGCCATTCTCTGTATTCTTGGCTACGAAGTGTCCCTTTGTGCACTACAGTCATATCCCTCTAGTATATTGGAATGGAGCCCCTGGACAGAGCCAGAAGACATGTAAATCACAGGAAACAGAGAAGTTTATAATTACGTTCTGAAAGTGATTATCTCAGATATTCAAAATCATTTGCTATTCCTGCTTCATAATGAGAGGTGAATGGTGATATCTGAATAAGTGGGAAAAGCCTCTCTGGAAAAACTGAAAAACATGAGAAAGCTCTCAGCAAGCTCTCAGCAAACTTCTGTGGATGACAACAAAGAAGCCTACCTGGATTCTCAAAAGGATTTTAACAAGGTCTCTCATCAAAGGGGCTGGTACTGTAGAATTTACCATGGCATAGTCTCCACATGAATTGAATAAAACTTCAGCTAATTAAATCTTGTACCTTGCATCTTACCTTTCTTATTATATGTCTGAGGCAATTTATACCTGAATATTATTTCACATTGTAGGCACAGTATGCTGAAGTATATTTAATTTCACTGAAAGCAGGTGAAAAAGAATGCTTCAGGACATATTTTAGGAAACAGAGGCACATCTACTTCTCTTTTGGACTGAGTTTTCATTCACTTCAATAGTAAAAACTGTAAATCAGAAAGTTTGTGAGGGTGATGATTGCACTATGGGTTTGGAGATTTATATCTCTGTGAAATGCTAAAATTTGTAGTCAAAAATAGCATAGTGAGAAAAGCACAGAAGGTATGGTGTAGTGAAACTTTGCTCAGTGTGGGTGGTTCTGTAGAAATTAAAGATATAGTTGGGAGATCATTGAAGAAGAGTTTTACGGTAGTGGGATTGAGGTGAAACCAAAAGAATAATTCATGGCAAAAAAATCCCCAACCAGATATATCCAAAAGACTGATGGGAATATTTCTATTGCATATTCAGCAGATAACTAGATGGAAAGAGCTGTGGATAGGAATTCTGTATTGGAAGATTGTTTGCATGTCTTCAGAAAAGAATTACCAGCAATGCCTAGTGGATGATTGTAGCCTTCAGTAATTCGTAGTCATAACTCTACAGTGTTGATTTGCTGCCCTTTGTAGCAGGATTTTGTTCAAATAAGGAATAACAGATATGATCCTTCAGCATCATTTTAGATATTGAGAACTGAAAGTTATATTTTATAAATTTTTAAAAAATAATTTGAAACCATTTTTGTAACACACAAGATTATGATTTTTTCTTAACATCATATCAGGAGCTTCATTGTCTAATAAATGAGCTGTAAATTAAAAATCTCTGACATTCACATGAAGAAAAAAGGGCATTTTAAAATAGACAACAGTACAGCTAAGATGATAGGCACACTATTTTATATCAGCTTGAGATTTAGTCAATGCTTCATTCACAACCTTAAAAATCTCTGCAATGATAAGAATTTGAGCCAAATAAGAATTTAAATTAAAGTAGGATAATCACAAAACGAAACTTCTTGCAAAACAACAAAAAGATCTTGTGTAAAGATTCATTGTGTAAAATCTGCAAATCTTGGGGGTTTTTTTCCAAAATAAAATTAAAGGGACTCTTGCAGAAGATATTTCAGTTTGGGGAAAAAAAAAAAAACAAACCTAGAGGAATAGGTGAAGATTTGGGAATAGGAGTAGACAGTGAGTTTGTTTGGCATGTGCAAGGGTTCAGATGTGTGGTGGTACTTTTGTCTTAGCTTCGGCTCCAACATCAGCATTATCTGCATTCCTAAGACAGACATATATTGCACTGTTGGTCTTTTTTTCTTTATAAAGTCATGAAGATGTTGGTTTTGTGTTTGACTGATAGAATATGTCATTTTTAGAACAAAGTAAAATTGGTAGTGACTTGCATAGCTTTTCAATAGCTAACAAGCCTGGCTCCTACTCTCAAAGAATGAAACATCCAGAGACTCACTTTGTTAAAAATACAATAAATAAAAAGAAATAACTGAGGCAACTCAAATATTCATTGAAATTAAAGTGCGTGTCCTGATGTTCCATGAGTGAGAAAACAAAAATCTCAAGTCTGAATAATAACAACTCTTACTGTTAAACTCAGTTTTGAGGAGAATTTTAATGTCTGGAAGTCTCCGCTCTATTTCCTGTGGTAATATGCTTGATTTACAGATCCTATTATTTATTAAGGTTCTACAAAGTCTTTCTCCTCTCTGGTCTGTATCACTACATGCTTATGAAGTAACAGAATAAGATATCTCACTCAGACCTTGTCTTGTTGCTGTTGTTTGGGGTTGTTTGGTTGGGTTGTTTTTCCAATTTAATGCAAAATTTTAAAACTTGCAAGATTTTGGGAACATTATCAAACGAGACAATGGTACAAACTGAATGAAGTAACATGTTTAAAAACTATAGTCATGCCAATGAGTTTATATGGTATATAAAGAACCAAAACACTGATTTTTTTGAAATTATGACAGAAATGTATTTTTACTAAATCAATGTTATAAATGCAAAACCAGTACTGGTAGTCAGATTTTGTGAAACAGTCAAGAAACAAATTATTTTTTGAGAGAAGAAAATTATCTGCAATTGCAAAATAGTTACAATGTTTGGAATAAACATTGTCTACATAAAACCATCTAGGAAGAAATGTTTGATGCTAAATGTGTTGAAATATTAGTGGGAAAAAGCAAAACTTCTTTGTAGCAGAGATAGGGTAAGAACCTGTACATTTCTGTTTCAGGTTACAACAGGTTGCAATACAGAATGAGGAGGTAAAAACATTTTTACACGTAAAACTGTCATCCTTCATGATGATTTATGAGTCAAGGGTTCCTTAAAATCCTCAGTGCCTTGAGTTCCTCTAGAATAGATGTATGCAGCTCAGACATTTTTATACATTCCAAGCTTCCTAATCTTGTCTGGGGTGAAGCCTATGTCCTGCCAACTGTGATCTAGGTGTATTGTGCAGATTTCTCTGGGATCCATGAGATCTTGGAGCCTTTGTGCCTTGAACATCTTCACCCATCACTGCAACGGAGTGCAGCAGCTCTTCCAATAGAGCACAGACAACCTGCTGGCAGACTAGGAAGAAAGTTTGTTTCCAAAAATTAAGCAGAGAAAATGAAATATGACCAGGAGGTCATTTTTCCCAAAGCACAGTTATGGAATCTTCAATGACTGTAAATGGCTGAGCCCTCAGTTATTCACATCTTGTAAGAATAACAAATTGCATTCAATAACATGTTTCCTTTTAATGTCATGCTCTAGAATTTCACTGGTAATGTCAAAAAGAAAAATGTCATCTACTGAATTACAAACACCAGCAGTCCCTGATGTTTTCCTAAGGAGTTTTAATTTACCTTAAGTATAGATGGGATTTAAACTAACTTTTAACAGTGAAATCTGAAAAAGATCTAATAACTAAAATAGATCAGAACATGGAAATAACCCTTTAATATACACAGTTCATTGGTTGAATTATTTTAGAGAGTAAAGAATCAGATTTTTCAATTAAAAATAAATAGTACTCTGTCACACCCAAATGACAGAATTTAGTCTTTTAAGGATTTGCTTTACAGATACTCTTACTTTAAAATATACGTATGTCTTTTGAAACCTGATATTAGTGGGTGCTAGAAGTTACTTTGCTGTAGTAGAACCACTTTTCTTTACACAAGCTGAAGAAAAAAAATCTTTTGTGCAGAGTATGCAAATTATTAATCTTTTGTATGTGAGTTTCTTTCAGCAGGATTAAGCACTACTTTTATTGTTTTGCTGAACTTGGCTAGAGGCAGCTTCTTAGGGAGAGTATTATTTAGATATGTCAGAAATATTTTATATATTTTATTTACCATGTTTCTGTAAACATTTTAACTAGTATCTTTCTGCTGTTTATATGGCTCAAAGGTTTAATTAATACAAGAAAGTTAATCTGGATTTGCACAAAAAAGCATGAATGTCAAGCAGCAAGAAAGTACTTATGTATTTATTTGCTTGTTTGTTTGCTTGCTTGCTTGCTTGCTTCTCTTGTCCCTTTCTATCTCTTGTTCATTTGTTCATATTACATTAATTGTGAGCGAGGGATTTTCTTGGGTTCTTTTTGTGGGTTTTATTGTTGTTGGGTTTTTATGTTTGGCTGGTTGGTTGGTTTGGGATGTTTTGTTTTTTTGGTTGGATGGTTGGTTTTGTTATAGTTTTTTTAATATAATATCCATGAATTTTTATTTCTCTGTTTTATGAGACTGGAATTAAAGGACTATGTACACATAGTTTTTTACTTAACTGTCATTATAGAGATCGAAAATCTCTTTCATGCTCTTTCAGAAAAGATTGATAAGCTATTAAAAGCCAAGCAATGGGGCAAGGTTAAGACTTGTCAAGAGTCTCAGTAATTTATATGAAATCACTCTGGTCTGATGCCCCCCTAAAATCTAAGGATTCTCAAGTTAGTTCTCTCTGAGAATGTGATAAGACCTACCATAGGTCTATAGCATATCTCTATGCTGTCTGGTGTTTTGTATTGAGCAAAAGTTATTTTAAATATGTTGCAATCAAAGAAACCTTAGTGAGGGTCTGCAAATTAGTCACCTGAGTAAGTCCTTGTTTGAAAGAACTCACACATTTGACTTAATATGAACAATGATGTGATAAAATGCCATTTGCATGTGCTTTTCCAACCTGCTGAAAAAGAGATACAAAACTGTACTGGTTTTACAACTGCATGGCACCCCACAAACTAAGATTACCCTGTAGAAGTTATGAGAGCTTCTTTGACCTGGGAAATGAAGTGTCAAAGTTAAGAGTGAAGATGTCATCGTTTAACTCTCAGATTGTGAAGTTTCTTAGTGAAAAAGACCTTCTAGATCTGTCTGCATAAACGGAGCCACAGGAGTGGCACACAGAGTTTACCTGTTCTACCATACTTAGATGCCACATTTTGATTGATACCATCTAAGACATTTACTGTGCAGTCTGGGGTCTAACTTGACTTCAGCCTTTTAGAAGCAATGCTAAACCACATCATCATGAGTAATTAACAGTGATCTGATGACCTGTCGAAAACTGTACTATTGATTACTCTAGGAAATGAACGGACTATCTTTGTGGGATTTTATTGATGAGTAAAAATTACTCTAATATTAGTCTTCTAAATTGTTAGTGATTTTCTTTTTTTTTTCTGAAGACTATAATTTGCCACTTTGGAATCAGAGAAGAGATTTCCTGTGGAGAAAAGGAAAACAGATATTTTCCAAATGTAATCTTACATCAGTGAATACTGACAGTCTGGTCACAAAATATGTTTGCATCCCCAGCAAGAGAGGGCTTTTTTTTAACCGCTTACCAAAAAAAAAAGGTAAAAAAAAAAAAAAACACAAAACCCAGATAATTTCTTTATCTCACATTTTTAATGTCATTAACCCTGTCACAATCTGGTTTTGAAGCTTTTTGATTGTGAGTAACTTGATTAGTTTTTACTATTTTATTCATTATTGTGTCAAAATCAAATCAAGTGTGTGTGTGGAGTATAGAGGGTGGGGAGGACAGACCAAATCTCATGGAGGTGAGGTAATGCGGTATCCCACATCAACCCCTGCAAGCCTTCTAGGGTGACCTTGGAGCAATGGGACCAGATGGGTTGGATGTCGCTAGGTTGTATGGGTAAAGGTTAGGGTTAGGGTTAGGGTTAGGGTTAGGGTTAGGGTTAGGGTTAGGGTGTTAAGTCATGGTTTTGTGGAGTGCTTTGTTTTGGTTTTATGTTACGCTTTTGAACTTCTGCCAGCTTCCCTTATTTTCTCCCATGTGTTCTAAAGTTATCAGTAAAGGTGTCTCCTGAGAAAATGTGTGCGGTGTCTTCTCTTTATGCTTCCTCAAGGTATTAAGAACCAAGGGCTCTTCTAAATATTCAGTGGGTGAATTTTTGGAGCTGGGTATATTTTTAAAGTAAAACTCCTAGTTGAGCTTGTAGCTCCAGGACTGGGGTCTTACTGTTGTGGTTTTTTTGTTTTGTTTTGTTTGTGTGTGTGTGTGTGTGTGTGTGTGTTTGTTTTGGTTTTGTTTGTTTGTTTGCTTGTTTTTTGGTTTTGGTTTGTTTGGTTGGTCGGTTTTTTGTTTTTGTTTTGTTTTGTTTGTTTTGTTTTGTTTTGTTTTATTTGGTTTGGTTTGCTTTGTTTTTTTTTTTGTTTTGTTTTGTGGTTTTTTTTGTTTCTTTTTTTGTTTGGTTTTTTTTGGTTTTTTTTGTTGTTGTTCTTGTTTTCATTTTTTTTGCAGAGTATTGTCATTGAGATAAGAGCTGGTGCTAATGTCAGAGGTGGAGAGACAGTGGGACTTTTACGTAGTGAAGAACAACACCTTAGACCTACATGTTTTGGTAGATCCCTGTTTCTCTTCTCTGTACATTCTTGAGTGCAAGTATTAAAACAACCGAGTCAAGTGTCACAAGTTGCTGCACATTTATTACATTCTGCTACTTGAAGTTAGTTTTATTGCTCTTCTAAATACTTGTTTTCCATGAACAGCAAAAAGATTTGTTTGTGACAATCCTGACAACCTCAGCACTTACTGTATGCAAGTGATGGGTGATGTAGTGAATGAATCTGAATTGCAATGCTCTTCTTGACTCTTCAGTTAAAGTAGAGAGCACAGGATGCATTTGCATTAAGCATAGTCTCTTCCAGAAGAAGAAATGAGCACTTGGAACTTGAAAACCGTCAAAACCGTCTTTTGTTGAAAGGGAAGTCTTTTGATTTTGGCATGTTTCACTAATGGCTTTTACTGACAGAATTTCTTTCTGAGCATCCATTTTCTACTTTTTAGTATCTTGTCACCTGGACTTTAAATCTTGCATATTGTCCTTTTCCCTGAAGAGAGAGATTTCAGCTACTGTTGGCTCTGCTGTTAAATTTTACACCTCAGTGATAATAAAATATCAAAGAAGCTATTTCATGGCCTTTTAGCAATGTAGATGGATGGATTCATATCAGAGAAATGTATTTGGTCATAGAACTCATCTGACATATGCTCTTATTTAATTGATGATAGATCTATTAAATGCAAAATACAGGACTGGAAATTGGTGTTATACTTTAATCCCAGTTATGTGGATTTTTTTTTTTTCCAGGTCACTGAAACATTTAAAAGATTCTGAAGTTTAAGTCACTGGTGCCCATAGTGGATAGGAAAGACTTGAAAAGCAGATGGTGAGATGAACCACAAGTGCAAAGCATTAATAACTTGCTAATCCCCTTGAGACAAGATATTACTCTAAGCTTGGCCAGTCTTGATTTATTGCAATATGTATGACATTTTTTAACATCCTTTTCTTTTTTTTTTTTTTTTTTTTTTTTTTTTTTTTTTTTTTTTTTTTTTTTTTTTTTTTGTTTGTGTTNNNNTTTTTTTTTTTTTTTGTGTGTGTGTGTGTGTGTGATGATTTTTATATTCACTATTCTGGGTTATAGAGGGGAACCAGAAAAGATATTGAAATAAATACACTTGTCACAAATAAGCTGTTGCCTTTGTGATACTCTTCTTTCAGTGCTTTGTGACCAGGTTTGGTGAATCAATACAACAACATGACTCAAAAGAAGAAAATTACTGCCCTGATCATTTGAGTGAAATGATGGAATTAAGTTTAACTCTGGTTTACTTTTATGGAAGCACACTGACTTTTTTTATATTAAACATGGTAATAAATAAGAGCATAAATAAAACTTGAAATTGCATTATCTCTGACATCTTCATAAAGACAAGCTTGCCAATCCTACTTGTATTTCCCTCCTAACATCTTCTAACAAAATATTATGTATTGATTTCTTTTGGAACAATGCCTAGTAATTTCACCTTTGAGGAACTGACAACTTCCAAATGAAAACATATTTCACTGCAGAAGTACACAGGTCTTCACAGCAGGTAAAATGTAATTTAAAGTATGCTTATTTGTAAGGCAGCATTCTTCATGTGAGTGAATGAAAATGCCACAGGCACAGTGCATAGTTCTCTTTGAGGTTCAGCTAGTGAAGTTAAGCTGACCTCTTCATTCTGTATGAAGGAACTATGTTTTGTGGAATGGCAAAATTCTTTGGTAAAGCAGGAAAGAATGGTTAAAAGTCCAGCTTTAATAAAGACTAGTGGTCCTTGGGGTTTCACAAAAAAAAATAATTGCTGACACTTTTAATAAGCAATTTCTTATCAAATACGATTAGATTTCTTAGGTACTAAACAGGTTCCCTCACACGATGATTGCTGTATTTGAAACCTGGTAGAACCAGGATATATTGCAAACAAGTGTTATACATGTGAGAAAGAGGGAGGACAGACAAGAAAAGTAGTTCTCATGGCTTTTTTGCTGCCTTACAGTTCAGCAATTTGTGAAGAGATTTGTGTCTATGGTTTCTTTCCTTTTAAATCAATTACTCTTTGTGTCTCTGACTACAGTCAAAGAAATAAAGTAATCTTCTATTAAGGATTCATAAGTTAAGATCCCAAAATGAGGTAAAAAGGAAGCAAAACACCATATCTTTGCTTTCTGCCCTGTGTTGCAAACAGAGTATATGACCTGGCTCACATCATGGAGAGGAATCAGAAGACAAGACACAAAAAGTGGTTCTTAAAGCACAGTAGTATGGGAAAAAATAGGTCAATATTTGGAAAGATAATCTGCTGTTCGCTAAAAACTTTAGTAAGCTCTCTAATATGAAAAGTGTTTTTGCCAAACTTTTAGTGCCTTGAAAAAGGTCAGTTTCCATAGTTTGACAATTCATCTATTCAAAAGAGATCAAAATGGACATGGAGTAAATATAGCATTCAGAATAAAAGGTAGTTTTTCAGTATTTAGGTCTTTATGTCTAGCTTTAGGACAGGGAATCTATGTCTGCATCCTGTGCCATTTTGACAATAGGAAACTGTAGTTAATCTTTAATATACTTTCTTTATGTCCAGTCACATCTCAATGCTAATATTTGTTACTCAAAATTTTGCGAGGGACATACCCTATGGAATCAAGAATTCACTGCTAGTCTGAATTTTTTAATGACTACAGTATTAACACAGTTAAAATGGTCATACAAAAATTTCCCAGCATCTCCTTTTTTGTGTGCGCTCATGCTTCCACATATTTTGACTGACATTTTCTCTCTCTTCTGAGAATGAGGTACTATTGTGTCAAGATATCAGCATCCTCAGTATCTCCTTGTGAAAAGTTGTATTGGGTCTGGCTGAGATGGAGTTCATTTCCCCTTAGCAGCCCTCACAGTGATGTGCTTTGCATTGGCAGCTAGAAGGGTGTTGATAACTCACCGGTGTTTTGGATACTGCTGAGCAAATCATCAGCACTGTGATCTTCCTTCCTCAATCAAGGGTAAGATCCTGGGAGGGGACACAAGCAGGTCAGCTGACCCACACTGACCAAAGGGATATTCCATAACATATGATGTCAGCTCAGATATAAAAACTAAGGCAAGGAGCAGGAAGGCAGGCATTCATTGTCTCCAGTGGTCGCCTGCTGAGGAACCATTACATGTGCTGAAGCCCTGCTGCTTGGGAGTGGCTGACCATCACCGCCCATGGGAAGAGAGAATAAACCTTGTTATCTTTCACCTTATTTTTGCACATGCAAGTTTTTGCTTTTCTTTTGCTTTAATAAACTTTCTTATCCCGACCCATGAGTTGTTTTCCACCTTACTGTCTCCCCTGTCCGCCTGGGAAGGGAAGTGATAGAGAGGCTGGTTGGGCACCTGGCATCCAGCCAAGGTCAAATCACCACAAAAGTATTTGATGTTTGTCACATTTTCCTCCTCCCTCTCATGACTGCTTTGGGCTATTTTTATGTGTTTTAATTATTAATTAATTAATTAATTTTTTCAAGACTTTGTTTTGTCTTCTTGTAGAGCGAAGTTTGCATGTGAATCATGAAACTCTCCATACCATGAAATTCCACAAGAGATTTCTTGTTTTCTAAATCACATTTTAGCAAACTGCAAAACAAATTGATATTTTGACAGATGTGCTCTTTTAATCAGCTGTTTCTTGACTTATTTTATGCACATTTAAACCTAAAATTGTTATTTAGTTCACAGGCATGTAAAATAGGCTGAGTAATAAGGAAATAACTGAGTGAGTTTGTCTGCCTACCACTTAAAAGTGTTGTCTAGACCCATATTTCAAACATTTGGATGGTTCATTCAATCATTGCAAGCTTTAAATTTCTGAATTTCCTATTCTTGACAAGTTTTTGAAAAACAGAAAAAGAGTCAGTTTCTCAGCTAAATAAGGTCATCAAACACTTGGTTTGAGGATTTCAGAAATCAAAAGAATAAATATCCACGTCAGTCAGTAGTTTCAGCAGCAGAAGACAGATAGAAATCTTTGCTTTGCAACCAGTACAAAATAAATTTTAAAAAGTGTTGTAAGCACATTACTTTTTGTGTCAGCTCAAATCTGTGCCAAAGGTTCAGTTCTGCTGTTTTGCAGAAAGCAGAATCCTGTGGATCCCAATTACAGGCTTTTTCTGCAGGTTAACATCATAGAAGCTGAAAATTTGGAGTCACCTACTTTATCTCTACTTTGAATCTTCTCTTTGAACTACAGTAATAAAGGCCAATTTCTGTCATTATTTCTTAACAAGTATCTGCAGAGTGTAGGAAATTTTTGAAGACAAGTCAGTTTCCTGTAGAGTTAAATAGAATTACTCAGCTGTAGAGACTCTATTGTGAATAGAGATATACACATTTTTGCATTGGTGCAGCTTGGTGAGGAATGACTCAAACTCAGAACCTACTAAACTCATACTGGTTTGACAAGTACTCTGAGTTTCCTACTGTTTCTTAAATTAATAAAACGAAAATCAGAAAAAAATGTGTTGAAGACAGCAAAATAATTGAACCTTGGTGGATCTTCATCATCATAGCCACTTGGGTGCTTGCCAACATCTCAAAGAATAATGATCTTTCTCACAAATGCATTCAACCTACAGTAATTTAGGACTGTTATGCATCTGTAACTTTTAATTATCTGTTTAATCAGACTGTGAATAAACTAAAGTAGGTTAATTTAAAAAATCCTATTTGGACCAAGTGTTTTGACTGACTCTGAAACATAGCCAGCACCCAGTGAGATTACAGTAATGAGGAAAGATGGATATTTTATCTGGAATTTGAGCTATTAATTTGGATATCCACAACATCACTTTGTATATTTCAGTAGACCGACTATTACTATTTTCAATTAATGTGTCACATGGTTTCAAAAAAATGAATGACTGGTGAAAGTCTGGATATGACAGAGAAATATTTATGATTATGGATTATATTTTTCCAGTCATGTCCTTTGAAAATTTCCCCTGCAAGATAGCCTGCTAGGTAAAACTGTGTTGTGTACCTATGTGAACTAGTGCTATACTTACCTTATCCAGTTTATAGCCTGGAGAAATCTGTTATTACACAGCATCTTTTGACTGCTTGAAGATTGTTATTTTGCTTGTCATTAAGGTGTAATAATAGTCTCATGTCTGTAATGTGTATTGTTAATGTTGATGTTCATTATCTCCACTGCATGCCTTCAGGGACTGCTATTTACACTGCTATGGAAATGCTAATTAATTTCTGTATTCAAAGTGTCAGCAACTAGCTTCTCATTCCCACAAAAGTATGTACCACTTATATTGTCTTGGAAGAAAATTGGGGGGAGGGAGGAAGAGCTTTTTGAACCGCAGGGTGGTGAGAAAATTGAAATTTACATCACTCTGATGTCTGGCCTATACTGAGCATTCAGTATGTCACAGAATGCAGTGAAGCTCTATTTTCAGACTGAAGACCAGTGTCGTATTTTCTAGTCACTATTCCACCTGCAAGAATTGAATGTGTTTCACTGAATATATTTCTGTGTGACAGTAAATTTATGAATATAAAAAAAGAACTGGAAATGTATATCAGCTAAATGCCTTCTTCCGGTTCCAAAGCCTGTTCCTCTATTTTCTCAGCTACTACTGGGTATATCAAATAATGATATAAACACACCTCAGGGTTGAGATAAATAATCCACTGAAAGTATTTGTGTGTGCAAGTATTTGGGGAATAGGGACTTGTTGGTTTTTTTACACGCTCATACATATATATATATGAATATCCTCATATATATATATTAATATCCTCATATGTGTATATGTATATGAATATCCTCATTGGGCCATTATGCAAAAAAAAATTAAAGAAAATTCTTTTTAACCTTGGAAAGGATGGGAATTTGTTATTTGCAGCATCCCTACAGTTATACCTCATAGCTATTGCCAAAAGAAAGGTTAGAGTAAGAAACCCAGGAAGCACACAGATAATTAAAACTGTAGGCTGAAAGGAAGAAAAAGTCTTAGAAATGAAGGACCAATCTCCCTTGATACTATATTATTACATTTGAGGAGGGGGTGATCAGAAACCTTAAAAATCTTCACGTAAGTTGTAAGATAAAAATTTAACAGCCAAGTAACTTCAAATTGGGGGGAGGGTTGTACTGTACTTGTACTATACCTGAAGAAGTAACATACAGTAGCTTACTATCTTTACAGCATATTTTTCTAATCAGCAACTATTTGATACCCCTTACATTTTTTGCTCGATTTAATGTAGTGAAGTACACAAACTTCTGTGTTATGTAAATGAAAAACAATATGTGAACATGTAAGTAATAAGGAACGTTTCTGATAAAGCTTTAATCTGACCCAAAGCTTACGAGCTGTGTTCCAATCTAGAATAAAACAAGATATAATTGGTTTGATTTGCATCACCGGAAGAATTGCTTTGGGATTCCTGCTGGCCAGGACGCCAGTTTGTTTCTTCTGAAAATTAAATGTGTTTAAGAGATGAGATATCAGGCAAGGTAAATAATTATAATTTACTGTCTTCTAAGATGTTCCAGTCTCTTAAATGTATAAGTACTTGTGAAGAAAAGGAATCTGAAAACTAATATTTCCTAGCTCAGAAAAGTGCTCAGTAATAGAAAGGGTTTGATGGAAGGTAAATACCAGACACTTCTGAAGTGGCAATTCTTTATCATGAAACAGACAGGGAAGGTTAAGTATAACAAAATACAAAATAGTATTCAAGGCAGCATTATGAGACAGCTTCTCTCCGAATACTGTTAGTTTTGAGATGCTATCATAGTATAGAATGACATGCTTTGCTGCGACCTTATCTCTGCAAGGAAAAATATATGTGTGATGTTGTGAAAAATCATAAAATATCGCAGCATGTTATACAACAGATATGGACCAGATTTGAGTTCTTTACACACAGAAGGTGCCTAATAAAGTTTAATAACTAACAAAACACCAAAGAATCTAACAAACCACCAACACCCAACAGAGAATTAACCCTTAATTACATATTTTATATCTAATTAACTTATACTTTAAATACAGTTTGTCTAATAAGTGGTTCCTCTCTGTAATATATACAATACTAGTATCTATTTTCCTGAGAACTTCTGAGGTTTTGTGGAACAAAAGCATGACTAAAGATGACCTGTAGCTTGATCTGCTGCTTGCCTGAAGTGGTGCAAAAGCAGTGATTTCTGAAGAGAAAGATTTTCCCCAGATAAAGCTAGAGGCATATTATTATGATCAGTTAAGCTAAGTTGATTTGTTGTGCATTTGAGTGTCTTCCTTATCTTTGCAAGGTGGTGGTATTATGACAAACCAATAGGATAAGGAACATCAGGAAAATTAAATTTCAAATAGTCATGTAATCCTCCAGGGCTCATGCGCCTTCAGAAGCTAAGGTTGGCTGAAAATCATCTTAAGTGGTGGCTTTTAAGAGGATGTATATACATGGAGTTTTATCACACAGTTTTTGGAAGATTAAGTGTCTGGATAATTTGATTTAAAGCTTCTGCTTTACATAAATTCTTTTCTCTGACAATTTGCAGTAACTTGTCTCACATTAAACTGTCATAGTATTTAAGTATTTTTTATTGAATCATAGAGCTGCATTTGCTTTAAAATTTCAGACCTTTTCTTTGAAAAGAATTAAGCATTCTTGGTAAAATGCAAAAGGTAGAGCTTATAGCCACAAGGGAATCTGTGGCCTTTGTTTTCATCTGGTCTTTAAACTCTTCCAGATTAGAATGTAAGAGGAAGTTTGAGCGCTTGCTTCACTAGAGTTGTATGCATCCAAATCGCATTCAGCAGCTGTGGTCACACATGCAGAACTCAAGATTCAATACAAATGTTTGTGATGAGATAAACACAGGAATGACTGGCTTGGTGGGGCTCCAGAGCAGGTCAGCAACTGGCCTGCAGGTGGTTGAGTCATTGAGTGGCTGAGTCCACAGAGTGGAGTGAAGAAGGTGGTTGGATTTTAAAAGTGAGTTTGATGTGATCCTGAGACAAACAAAGGCTAGAAAGACACAGTCCTGCCTACCAATACAATACCTAAGAATATAAGGCTTAACCACTGCTCAGCCTAGGCTGAATTTCACCTTGGACACTTGCAACAGAAAATGTTATTTAGGGAGAACATCAACACTCTCTTTTTTTTGTGGTCCTTTAGCACACTGAAATGTTTTCTTATGGATTTTGGAGGATATGTCTCTTTGTAATTTCTCAATTTGTTTAGGGACTTGACCACAAATTTCTCTTGTCCCTTTTTTAACTTGCAGATACTGTGTGCCTCTGCAGCTTCCTGTGGCATAGGGTTCCAGGAATACCTTACCTACTTTGAAGAGAAGTACTTTCTTTTGTTAATTATAAACTAATCTCCAAATAGCCTCTAAAGTGACTCTTAGCTCTTGTATTTTAGGATTTGGAGAACAATCCTCCTTTCGGACTATACACTATATTCTTGATTTTGTAAAGCAGAGTAAATCCTGCTCCCCTCTGTCCTCTCTTCTCCACACTGCTGAGTCCTGGCTTGGTCCATCTCCCTTCATAGAACTGCTGTTCCATTATTAGGGTTCCTCTAGTTGCCCTTCTCTGTACTTCCCTTGCCTTCACAGCAGGATGAATTCACTCTGAAAAAGGTCGTCATCCTTCCTGAGATGTGCTCTTGAAAGAACTGTAATTCTGTTTGCATGCATTGCTTTTAGTTAATTGGCTTTCTTAGGTCAGATATTTATTATAGACATTCATAGAGCTCTTACAGATGACGTTATTTTAATCTTTAATACCTTTCTGAGTTAAGGCAGTACCAACATCCCCACTTAGAAGATAGGACACTTAGGCAAAGAGAAATTGGTAGCATCTGGCATTGTTATCAATTTAATATAAGTCTCTTAAGCTTATGCCATCATTAGGGAATATGCTGCTGTAGCCAGGAAAATATGATTTTACTCTTACTAGCAGAAGGCTATGGGTCTATTAACCTAGAATTGCAAGATTTCAAGGATTTTCTGAACTTTGCCTGAGCTGAATCTCCCTTGTTTTCACAATTTTTAAATCATCAATTGTCTATTTTCTCACCTGTTTTAGCCTAATGTCTTTAAATTCCTTTAATGGTGATGGTCTGTCAGAGGTAGGCATTTGGCGTATGATAAAAGTACTCTTTAGAAGATTTAGAACTGGAGGATTTGAGCAATCATAAAAATCTATCTGGTAACCCCTAAGAAGGAAGCAGAGTGTTGTGAAAAAATCTCAAAATAACCCCAAGCATACCCAATACTGAGAAAGAAGATGGTACTGTCATGAACACCATGAACACCATGAACTCCCAACAAAGACACTTATTTGTGTCCTTCCCTCCTTTTGAGGGAGACTGAAACTGTCAGTCTTGCTTTTGGGACAGTGGAAAGATGGGCAGAACACCAGAGAAAAGGGGTAGGTACTAAGAATTTTTTGTATAGCAATTTAAATATGGAGTTTATTAGAATTTTCCATACTAATTAGGTGGGTTAGGCCCATAAATTAGACATTAACTGGAGTAGTAACAGACTTTAGGATCTGTACATACAGTTCAACCATAACAAGAATTGGTATGTAACATTGCCTTCTCCGTGTTGATTCCAGCATCAAAGAACTTTATCTTTAATTGGCCCTAACCAGTAAGTCCATCTAGAACCATACATCTGAAATGTACGTCTACTTTGATCACAAATTCTAGACAAGTATGATTGCAATTAACGTGAAATTTGAGCAGTACGTGACTCATATGGCTACCTCTAGCCTGTGATATAACTTTAACAAACATTATTTGTTGTACTTTTAGATTAATTTTTCAGATATAATATTTTGGAAATTGAGTGTTTCCTGAAAATCAATTGAATAAGGTATAAATTCTATTAATATGATTATCCTGCTAAATAAAGGGATCAAACTTGAAGCTAATTAAAATCATATGGCTTGCATTTTCACATTTTGAACACCTCTTCCCAAGATGAAATTTTATAAAGCTATCAATTTTTCAACTACATTGCAATGCCAGATCTGTGATGAGTTAAATTAACAAATTGACAGTTACATTATTAAATTGTCTCCTGAAACAGCAGAGCTGATGTATCTCAAGCTTTCTAATTTACAGATGCTTCCTGTGCTTATCTATTACTCTGACAAGAGCAATGCCAAAAAAAGAGAGAAAGAAAAAAGTATTATTTTAACCTTCTATTTCTCTTATTTCTGGTTGGACAAACTCGATACATGTGTTTCTTTGCTGAATTGACATTACTGGTGGAACATTCATACTAAACAGTGGAAAAATACCTCTTGAAATCTCTCACTTCATCAAATGCATTTTCATAGTAGCTTTACATCTCGTTTTTAGTGTCAGTCACATGTACTGTATTCATGGGCATTGAGTGTTGTGATCCATTTTGAGGAGATAGAGGTTGTCTGTTGATTCTAAATAAAAACTAGAATTATGTAGATCTATTTTTCTGGTAATTTAGTTAAAACAAAGGGCATCAGTAGAAGCATAGGTTATCTATGTGGTTAGGACAAAACTGAGCTCTATATTACCTGGCAGGCTTTCTGTTACCTGGCAGAGCTGTGTAGCTACAGTCACATGGGTGCAAATAGAAGAGAGTTACAGAAAACATTCAAGAAAATTATCTTGATAATAGACTGGAGCAGGAGCTGCAATATCACTCCAATCTTGTAACCCTGTTTTCAATGGTGCTTATATCTGGGGTCATTCTTCTGAGCTCCTCTACCCTTAAACACAGTTTATGATTAGACTTTCACAGGGTATTTTGATCTAAAGAAGTTTTTGACCTACTTTGACCAAGTTGCAAAGAATCTTACAGGGCAAATTCAGCTTTTAGTTCACAATGTAAAATTGTGGCATTTATGATCAAAATATTTATGTGTTCATTTATTATTTAGTAATTTGTAGTATTCATAGGCTATAATTATTACTGTGCTCTAAATAACACAGAAATGCAATATCATGGATTAGCCATCTTAAAGTAACAGAATTCCCCTCCTGGTTTGTACAAAACCCTTTTGGTATGTACGATTTGGCAGAACCATGCTTTCATGTTAGACAGATTTATGTCTGATTTACTATCCTACTGAACATTCTATTCTTTTAACATGCGGTGTGTACATAACAGATAAATTTACCTGCATTGATTTCAATGAAGTCAAAATTTTATCTTCAACAAGCTTTTTGTTTGCTTGTTTTAACTAACAATTCACAAAATATAGTACATTAGTTCTAAAAAGTCAGAAACACTGCTTAGATTAATATAAGACTTTTCTCTATCAAGATTTAGAACCTGATTTGTGTGTTTTTACTTTAGTATTGGAACATTGATCAAGTTGTTAAACTGACTGCTTTTGCAGGCTTAGAATTTTTGTTCGCTTCAAGGATGATTTGTGATGGTCGATAAAACTTCCTGGGTTGAAGTGCTCAGATTTATATGTAAGCACACAGGCTAAATATTGCACGGCCCACATTGTTTCCTAGTCATAGTTTTCACAACTGAGTTTTATTCTTGAATAAATCATATCAAATGTTAAATGAACTGTTTCTTCAGACATACATTAATAACATATTGTATAATATAATTTAATGAGTTTTTTTTTTTTTTGCTAAATATCATCTAATAAATTAGCAACTGTGTTAGGAAAAAAGACTTCAAATTTGTAGTGAGCAATTTACCAAATATTACTCTCCTCCTAATTTCAGTACTCTGCTTTGCAAGGATTCTTGTGCCCTCTGAGCAAGTATTGCTCTAAGTGATACTCATCAGGTATATGTTCCCCCAGACAGTTGTTTTTTCTGTCTTTCAAACTTCTTTCATCACTTGGATATAGGAGTATATAGAGAGGTTAATTTTACCTGTCTTCTTCACCTTTCCTGCAGTTCAAGCGTTAAATAGATATTCTTCTATGAATAAAATAAAGAGATATGTTCTAAGATCATAGCAATTGTTACAGCAATCAACATGGAAAAAATATCCATTTCTTGAAATCTCATTTTTTGGTATTAAAATTTCGTTCATTTCTTAATGTTTAATAGAGAGATTATCAAGTGAGTGTAACTTTCTCATTACCATAAACATATCCTGATAATTTTAGTTGTGACTATAAAAGTTTGTAGTTTCTGTAGTTAGAAGCTCTCGATCTTCTTGAAGGTAATGGAAAAAAAATCAGAAAAAGCCCTATTGTAATAGTTGAAAAGAATCTAAATTACAAAAACAAAGTGGTTATTATGCTTAAGAATTTTTTTTTATATATGACAATAAAACTTTATTTTAAATTTTCTTTATTTAATTTTTTCAAAAAAATCTATGGTGAGTGCACTGAAATAGTAAAATATAAGATAGTTCTCAAGTTTCACAATTTACCTGTGTTGCACAGACATTCACAGACTAAATGTTAAAAAAGCATACATGCTCATGTAAGAAATGAAATTTCTCAAATAGGATAAACAGCCATCATACCCATGATGATGGGGGTGCCTATTTCAAGTGTCCTTGACATGACATCTTTACCTGGATCAGGTGTGACTTCTTGAACTGATGTTCTGGTGACTTTCTATAAGTTAGTAGGCCCCTTGTCCTATGTGACAGTTCCAGCATATGTCACAGACTACTTTAAGCTATATTCAAAGCACCTCCTACATAGAAAAGACTGAACTACAAGAAGGTTCCTGGATTGTCCTGGTTATCCACCCCAGTGGATGCAAGCTTGCAAATACCATCATTTAGCTGGCCTATTCACAGCAGGAACCTCCTGAGGAAGCCTCCTGTAGAACTCCCATAATAATAATTAGTAAACTAGTTAGTAAAATTAGTAAGCTTGTGAAGAAGGACAGGAATCCAGCCAGCCCATTTTCTTCAACCAGCCCATTGTCTTAACTGTGTAGATCCTACCTGGGGAGTTCCTATACCACTCAGGAAGCTGGTGACCGAGTATATGGTGTATGCATATATCTATCTGATAGGTACAGCTCAGACAGACAGCTGTACCACAACTTTAAATACAGGTTAGCCTAGAGTTTCATCATTATATAGTAAAAATGGTTTAAATTTCATAGATCTTGCACCCCAGGAAATTAGAAATGACATATTTTCAGAATTAAAAAAAAATCTATAACATTCAAATGAAGTACTTACCTTAAAGCTCAGAGTTGTTTTTTTTTTTCTAAAAGCAAGTCAAGACTATGAAGTACTTTTCTATACGATCGGTATGATAAGATACTGTAAGGTTAGACATCTAACTTATACAAGTGTGCAGATTGCTCTTGTTGCATCTTTCTAAGATAAGAGATCAACTTCCCTTGCATATCTCGTGACACAGAGTATTAGATAGCCTGAGTATTTTCCCACTAAAAGAAACTCCTTCTCTCACACTAGAATTCATCCAGAGTGCTAGGACACTATCTTAGTAATTCAGTAGACTCACATAAGGCAACGTGCACATTTCTGTCCCCTTCATTTCGTACCTGAGGGATTCCTGGGTATTCCACTACTTTACTCAACTGTACATTTTTCCTTACTTGTAAAATAATACTGATAATAATAATGATAATAATCATAATTGTGAGGAAGTCACTGGGGGAAAAAAGATAATGGTATGGGAATTATAGGGGAAAATACAACTGCTACTCCCCAAATGGAACAATTTTACTTATAATTTTATTAATAAAGAGTATTATTCCATAAACTCTTAATGTGAGTCCTTCAAGGGCATTGGCAGTTGCTGGCAGTGGGTAAAGATGTTGAAACCTAGGAGTTAGTCTCTCTGTTTGGCACATGACCCTGAACAATTCAGTCAAACCACCCTCCAATCTAGCAAGCTGCTCATTGAAGTGTTTCTGTAATGGGACACTGACAGACTTGTTGGACACAAGCGAGCCTGTGATTACCTCAGTTGGTTGGAGGCAGGTGCTAATAAAGCCAAGATTCAGCTTTTGATCCCTGTATGGGCCATTCACTTAAGAGTTGAATTTGATGACCCTTGTGGGTCCCTTCTAACTCAGAATATTCTGTGATTCTGTGAAGAGTCTAAGCTTTCCTGACAGATAAATGAAACACTAAAGGTGTAAATGCATGTTACGTTTTCAATGACACTAGGAGACTGGACATTAAGTTTAAGGAATACAAATTCTGTGTTGAGAATGATCACTATATTATAACTAAAGAGAAGCTTGTGTTTGTGGAAGTGGAATTTTAAATGCCTTCTTCCAAGTTGCTGATGTACAGTAGCACACCACATCCTACACGCTCCTGTTTTCTCTGAAATACTGAAGCAGTGAAAATAGAGGTAAAAAATGGATTGCAATTTCATGAGTTCTGTAGTTATTGAAAGGAAGGAAATCACCTGGGTAACCCACTCCGAACTTTTTCCATATTACATGACCGGGTGACTTATGTTTAGTCTCTAGGTGACAATAGTTCTTGCCCATTCTTCTCTCCTAAGAAAAGGGTCCAAGGCTAATCAGTGTTTGACACTTATCTGATGCCTTGGACATCTTGTCCCAGTAGAAGAGTTAGGAGTTTCTTTTACTTGTTTCTATAGTTCTCTTTTGAATTTATCATTGTAATAATTATATCCTAATTTATAATTTGTGTTTCATAATCTGCTTCATTATGACCACTGGCAGAGTTTGACAGTAACAGGCCAGTTGTAGGAGTACATGATTTCCATGACTAGGAGTGACAGCACTAACTCTCTTTACACTGGTGTGATAGACTGAAATGTTGGTAATGTCTTGAACATCGTCAACATCCCGGAAAGACTTTTTGTCAAACTGGAAGAAAGCAACTGCTACCACCAAAGCACACTCCTGGCTGGAGTTTGGGCTGTGAGGAGAACTTGAGATAAGATCTAATCTCATCACCTCAGGCCTGAGGAAAAGTAAACAAGGCTCATCCAGTGGTGAAGGAGAAGAGTTTTGGGTGTGATGGTGAAATCTCACCACACCAAACCAAAGAAGTAAACCCGCTCCTCTGGCAGGGCCTTGTACACACAGGACATTCACGTGAGAGGCAGTTGAGAAGGGATCATAAACCACCAAAGACTGCCAAAGTGCCCCCCAGACTCATTCCTGAGGCCTTCCACCACAGGAAGACTGCATGTGATCCAAGTGAGGCAATAAATCCCGAGCCTGTCAGAAGAGACTGCGAAGCTTCTCTCCTCCAGGGGAGGTGCCTGAGCATCTCCTCCATGTCTATTGATCCACTGGACTCTTATCTTTTGTGGGATCATCACCACAGAAGACCAGAAGAACTGAGGGTTCCGCAGTGTGATACATTTTCTACTTAATCTCTCTCTCTCACTCTCTTTCTCATCCCTTCCTCCCTCCCTCCGCCTGGCTCCTTCTTCCTATTTCTTTCTCTCTCTTACTGCCTCACATTTACTGTTAAATAGAATCCATACTGTTAACTTTGGCATATGGTCTCATTTGCACCTTATTTGGGGCAGAGGCATTTCTAATAATTTTAATAACCAAATCATAACAACTGCTCAGTGAGAGGTTATATGAGTTGTTTCACTTCTTTTACCCACAAATGATAAGGATCTTGACTAGATCTAGGCAAAATCTGGAACGAATGGTTCCTAGCTGTCCTCAATAGAAACAGAAAACTGCATTTCTGCTAACTGTACTGTACTTCACTACTCATAACTTTCCCAAATAATTGGGATTCATTAGCTGTACTGACTGCTGTCTATTCAAAGGCTGGAGGTAACTTTCTAGGCATACTCTAATACACCAAAAAAGTCTATTTCAGAAAGAAAAAGAAAGCAGATAAATGACTTATGAACAAGCTGATGATCATGGTTGGCATAACACTGCAGTGAGTAAAAATTGCATATGAGAAATGGCAGAGTATAGCTCATTCTGTGCTCTGCTTAGTAGCAGTAAACTTGGTTGGGAATTAGGGATGACAATATGCAGGGAAGCATGTGAAACCACAAGTCTAGAAGGAACATAAATATGAGACTGTGGCATCTAATCATGTGAGTACTCCAACAACAAATGAAAGATGATATTTCAAAAAATATTTCCAATAAAATCAAACCACCTACATTTCAGTGTCAGAAACTGACAAATGCAGAATAACAGTTACATACTTAACAGGCTTGGATTTCCCTATGTAAGCCATAATTATATTTATTTCATATAAATCTTCATATTAGAATTTTATAAATAACTCTGTATTATTAAAACCTATGCATAGTCTCCATAGGAACTGTTTCTGTTTTGGCTGTATTATAAATGTCAATGTGTTCTCTCACAGTCCCAATTGATTGCTACGTACAGTGACCTTTTGCGTTTTTATAGACCCTTACATGCAGCAATCATTGCTAGTGGGAGTTTATGTGTTTACCTGAAGTTAACATTACCAGAAAAAAAGAGATTTAAAAACTACTCCTTCTAAAAATGTTAACCTAGAAATGGCTAAGTCAGTCAGCAAATATATCACAAAGATGTATTCATCCCTTGCTCCCCTTCCTTTTATTAGAAAACCTGAGAACTAAATGGTAGCTTTGGTGAAATGATTGCAGATGTTAGCATCTCAGAACAAATGGAAAAGAAGGGTAAATATTTTTCTTTATGTAATTTATCCCCTGATCTGATTTCTAGTGATTTTTTTAAGAAGTGAGAAACATCTACACTGCTACAGCTATTACTTTTTTTTTTTATGCTGTGAAGAAATATGTAACGGGACATCCTATAACATGGATAGGCAATTATGTTGGATATTATAAAAAAAAATCTTGTAATATGTGCAGCATTTTGTACCTATCATTCTAATATATAAAAATTGTGTCTCCATGTGGAGATCTCATTTGAGAGTTGGAGGCGTTACTGCGGCAATACTCACAAAGCACAGTGGGAACAGATTTTCAGCACTGGCTCCTTATTTCCCCAGCAGTCCCTTGGATACAGGGAGAGGAGAAGGTGGGGAGGGAGGATTAATTGTCATGTTGTTTCACCTGGTTTTGCATACATATTTTTCAAGGAGGCATGACCTAACCACTTCCTACTACATATGCTAAGTGGACATAAGTGGTTTCAAGAAATAAAATTTCCCTTTCCATCTACACTAACACTCACAAGTTTGGAGGTCCTGTCATTGCCCTTTGTGAAAGCATAACAGTTCCAAAAGGTAACAGTTCCAAACTCCTGCAGCTTGAAGATACTTCTCTCTTTCTCTCCATTGGAATGCAGGGGAGTTTACTTCTCTGCTTGCTTGCTTACAGCCGCTGACGGTTTTTATCATGTCATCACTATGAGATTCAGGGCTCCATGGAGGTTTCTTCTATGAGGAGGTTCAGGGGGGTTTTCTCGGATTCACCACCCCTCGCAGGGGTCACAGGGGTTCTGGGTCTCTCTTTGGCTCAGTCCAGACCCAAGAACACTTTCTGATGCTGTGCTCTGCTGCCTGTAGCTTCTTCTCTTTTGCTCTTTGGAATTCTCCTGACTTTCTGCTTCTGGCCAGACGCCCAATCTTGGCTCTCGGCCGCGGCTGGTTACTCCAACTTCACCACCGCTCCCCACTCGCCATTACACCTGGTCCAGGGCTCGCACCGGGCCCCTCCTACGGGGGGGCTTCGTGTAAGGCTTATCTTTTGGACAAAGTCCCAAAGTCATCAGAGGCACACAGCCTCTTAAAGGAGAATTTACTCAACTTCTTTCTCATTCTGTGGCTACAATTTCCTGCAGCCTGCTGCAACCAGTTCAAGTGATCCAGTCTTGGCCTCTAGCCATCGCTGCCCACCCCGGATTATCCAGGCCTCCGGGGGAAGAACCCACACGAAAGTCCCTTCTCTCCACATCATTTCCACAGGTGGCAGGGGTTTAGTTTTAAAGTCTTTTCCCCTACTGGAGGGAGAGAGGCGAGGGGGAGGGGGCTCCTCCGTGCCTCTGCACTACCCCTTTTTCCACTGACCTTGGCAGTTACATCGTTATCTCTTGCTCTCTGCCGCTCCTCTCAGAGTTGGAACTCCTTCTGTCTCAGCCGAGCAGTTTTTCTCTGGAGTTTCTTCTCCACTCTGCTACATGCTTCGGCCAGAAAGTTCAGTGCCATGCCTGCCCCTGGCCCAAGGCCAGGGGCGGAGGAGTCTGGCCCCCCACTCAGGGAGGCCTCGCTACCTCACTTACATCATGGCTCCGAATTTCTTTCTGCACCACACACAACTACCACAACGACAACAACCCTTCTTTTCCGGTTTGTGTTAAATATGTCATTCGTAGAGACGTCAGAGAAGTTTCTAATTGGCTACCTAGCCGGAATTTCACCTGGAACTAATCATCTTCTACCCTAAAACTGAGGGGGATGGGCTAAACCATGACAATAAGTCAGATGTGGGCTCAGTCAAAGGTGATGAACACATGATAATCAAACTGGGACCGCCCAATTGGAAGAAATCAGTTAATTCAATATTTTTGCTGGTAGGAAACAGTTCACTACAGATTGCTGATACCAGCTATAGTGCTGTTTAAGACTATCATAGCAGAGACCTTGGCAGGAGTCCAGTCCCATAGAACAATAAATGTAATGCCTGTGTCTGAAAACTACGAATATTATGAGAATATTAAACCAACATTATATTTCCGCTCCTAAATCTGTCCGTAATCATTATAGTAACAAATTAGTCATGTTTCTCTTCTGGACAGCTATGAACATATGAATCTTCTTTTTGAAAATCTAACTCTGAGCCATTTTATAATTGCACTAAGACACTCCAAGGCATATGTCATCGTGCCTCTGAGATGTGCATTATCTCACAGCAACACACACCTTGCCATGTATTATTTATCACACTAAAGTGTCTTGTAATTTTCATTAACAGTTATGTTTAGCTTTAAGAAATAGGGAGATACTTAATTTTAACTGTTTCAGTGATTAAGTACCTTTCAAACTTTGTATGCAGATACAAAATTCCGGAAATAGACAACAAAGAGTGCCATTTTCACTAACATCCTGTGGAAGATGTTAAAAAGGAAAAAAAAAAAATCTTTCCTTCACCTGAAAATGACAACAAATTTCCCCCTTCTCCAGGGGAATCCTGTTAATATGACTGCTGCCTATCTGTAAGCCAACATTCACTTGGAGCAAAGCAGATGGGTGACAGTACCTAAGGGGACAAACCTGCCCCACATCTGAAACTAGAGTCTTGTCTTCAAGCAATTGCAAAAGACACTCCAAGGCCCCCTTGCCTATAAAATAGGCAATGAAATGAAGTACATCTCAGCATTTGTATTCCGTCTGGCTGAGCTGGAGTTCATTTCCCCTTAGCAGCCCTCACAGTGATGTGCTTTGCATTGGTGGCTAAAGAGTGTTGATAACACACCAGTGTTTTGGATACTGCTGAGCAAGGCAGGCACAGCACCAGCACTGTAACATTCCTTCCTCAGTCAAGGGTAAGATCCTGAGAGGGGACACAAGTAGGTCAGCTGACCCACACTGACCAAAGGGATATTCCATAACATATGATGTCAGCTCAGATATAAAAGCTAAGGCAAGGAGCAGGAAGACAGGCATTCATTGTCTCCGGTGGCTGCCGGCTGAGGAACCATTACATGTGCTGAAGCCCTGCTGCTTGGGAGTGGCCGATCATCACTGCTCATGGGAAGAGAGAATAAACCTTGTTATCTTTCACTTTGCTTTTGCACATGCAAGTTTTTGCTTTTCTTTTGCTTTAATAAACTTTCTCATCTGTACACGCGAGTTGTTTTCCACCTTACTGTCTCCCCTGTCTGCCTGGGAAGGGAAGTGATAGAGTGGCTGGTTGGGCACCTGGCATCCAGCCAAGGTCAACCCACTAAAGCATTTATGATTAGTTGTTTCTACCAGTCATTTATACTTTTACACTGTTGGAAAGCTTCCTAGCTTAGTGTTGGCTGAGTTTTCTCTTCCAAAGAGGAGAAAGGTATTATTTGAGAGTGTGAAGTGCCTGGAAACTGTTTCTAAGAAGCTTTTTCCCGTAGACACCTAACAGGGAAACAGCAAAACACTAGTGGCGTAGGTGAGGACTGTAGCATGCCAGTGGGTCTGAGTGAATGCTCTCAATCTGTGAGATTTTACTGTTCTTTCTGATTTTTACTAATTTACTCAGTTACAAGCAAATAGTAGGAATCATATATAGGGAAACTTTAATCAATGTTTAGGTTTTATGATAGTTTTGTATGTTTATTACAACTCAAAAAGTTAAGCAAAATATTTTGACAAGTATTAATATAAAAGCTCATTCTCCTCTGATGCTATAGAAGGCTTTCACTCTTTCTGAGTTGAAACCAAATGAGTGAACAAGCAAACAAAAACCCAGTGTCTCTCCCCCCCACCTCCCCATCCCTACCGACCCTTATTTTGCTTCCTTACCTGCAGTACCATCTTGTTTAGGGAAATGGAAGTCATACTGCATTAATTTTAACCTGTACAACATCAAGTAAAAAACAAACAAACAAACAAAACAAAATCTGAGATTATATTTTTTTAAAAATTTCTGCCCATTTTCTTTAGCTAGGTTGAGTGCTAAGACAAACCCCAAAAAGAGTTTTTTCTGTTACTTCTGTTTCATAAAAGCTTAATTCCCATGGCTAGTAGCGGATGGCAACAAGTTTTGTGATACCTTTGTATATTCTCCATTTCAACTAACAATTCAATGTAACATACATACTTACAAGGCATTTCCCATATAACCTGAAAGAAGTGGGGAAAAAAAAATATTGATTTAAGGGGAAGAAGATGACAACTAAACCAAACACAGTTCACTTTTATTAGGGATTTTAGGTTATCACAGAGGTGAATGAAACAAAACTTGAGGGAGGTTTAGCATTTTAATAGAGGAATGAAAGAAAATGTGCCCAAACACTACTGCATCTGAAGGCAAACAAAATATAATTTGGGCTGTAGCCTAGGTGCTAAGTGAATTAAGGCCAGCATTCTTTTGAGTTGTGTGGGGTATGATTTGTTTATTTTAATGTTTTTAGGCAGTCTTAATTATACCACCATAGAATACTCTGCATATTCAAAGGTAACGTTTATACCATCAACCTAAAAAAAGATCCTTGTAAGTTTAGCTTTTTTTGCTTGTGAAACACTGCAAACTAAACCACAAAAGAAAAGAAAAAAAGGGACTCTGCTCACTGTGGTATAAAAGTTTCCACATGACAAAGTAACTTAATAACTTTAGCTGCTTAATTATGTCACCACCGTATGGAAAAGCCTCCTATACAGATAAATTATAGAGCATTACTTTAGTTTCCAGTGCAGAACAGCTTCCATCTTGTATGCAATTAAACAGATTTGTTCTCAGCCATGCAACCAAAACATGAAACCATATTCCTCTCTCCAGCAACAGATGTTGTTTGAAAGAGTTACAGGAAGAAAGGTATTCTTAGAATAACTATTGGTTTGTGGTATCGCCCTACCAGCCATTTAGTTGCTAAACAAATAGGGTTTAAAGTATTCCCTCAGAGATACAGTCAAAATCTATTTCACAGCAAGAAATATCTCAATTATCTAAATATTATAAAAGGGCTAGAAGATAAACCATTTTAAGTAATTCATATTTGAAACTTCCTCATTGATACTCTTACCATGGTGGCAGAACAGTCATGGTATTTTGTAGTTTAGAACTTTAGATTAATTGTTCATCCATTAAACTACATCTATGCATATCATGCAAAGCATCATTTCCATCCCTGTAAATGCTCAAAAAATGAGTAGATGTGTGACTTTGCAATATGGTTTAGTGGCCATGATGGTATTAGATCAAAGGTTGGACTTGATGATCTCAGAGGTCTTTTCCAACCCAGTTGATTCTATGATTCTACGACCTCTGAGATCATCAAGTCCAACCCTTGATCCGACACCACTGCGGTTACTAGACTATGGCACTAAGAAGTGTCACATCCAGCCTCATCTTGAAAACCTCCAGGGGTGGAGAATCCACCACTTTCCTGGGCAGCCCATTCTAATGTCTTATTACTCTCTCTGTAAAAATTTTTTTGCTAATATCCAACCTAACCTTCCCTGGCACAGCTTAAGGCCATACCCTCTTGTCTTACTGCTGGTTGTCTGGGAGAAGACACCAACCCCCACCTGACTACAGCCTCCTCTCAGGTAGTTGTAGAGAGTGATGAGGTCTCCCCTGAGCTTCCTCTTCTCCAGGTAGTTGTAGAGAGTGATGAGGTCTCCCCTGAGCTTCCTCTTCTCCAGGCTAAAGAACTCCAGCTCCCTCAGCCTCTCCTCATGTGCTTGAGTCCCTTCACCAGCCTTGTTGCTCTTCTCTGGACCTGCTCCAGCACCTCAGGATCCCTCCTGAACTGAGGGGCCCAGAACTGGACACAGCACTCCAGGTGTGGCCTCACCAGCACCGAGTACAGGGGCAGAATCACCTCCCTGTTCCTGTTGGCCACACCGTTCCTGATACAGGCCAGGATGCCATTGGCCTTCTTGGCCACCTGGGCACACTGCTGGCTCATGTTCAGCCTCCTGTCAATCCAAACTCCCAGGTCTACCATTCACACTTTTAAATGTCATCTCTCTTAAAGATTTAAATTCACATAATCCACATAATTTTGATTTTGAATTACTCAGCTATATGCTATTAAACATATAGATTTTGTTGGTTTTTTTTTTCCTTTCTCATTTAAACATACTTAAATTTAACATTTATGAAAGTTGCCTGTAACCCCAGGAGCCTGATACTTTCTGATTAAAACATGTGGGAATGAAGACCAACATGCAAGCCTTCCACTGCAGTTTACACAGCTTAGTGATGTCATTAGAAAACTCCCTCTTGACAATAATTACTCAAAGGTTGTAGATTTTTCTGAAGAATGGTCTTACTGAACTCAGTGGAAAAACTTGGTTTCAAGCAGGACAGATTTGTGTGTATGGAGCAGTATAGGAAACGTACTATTTCTATGTGTTTACCACAATATTTTAGAAAGCCAGACTTCATTTCCAACACTCTGTCATGGTCTCCCTTCTGGATTAGCTACAGCTCATTATGAAAAATGTGTGACATCTAAGGAGTCAGGTGAAAGGAGAGAATGAGCTCATTAAGCTTCTGAACTAAAAGTCCTTAAGGAAAGACAAAACCAATTACAGTGTGGTGGAGTTCACATGCCACATTTGATTTCAATTCATTAATGAAGTGTGCTTCAGTATGCTATGAATCAATATAAAAATTAGAATGTCACTTTTATTTATTTAATCTTTAAATGTCCTAGAGAATGAATTTTCCATTAAAAAAATAGGAACACTTTGGGAGAAGAAAAGAGGATAAATGCCCAAGCTGCCCAGCAAGAGATAGGATCAAACTAATTTCTATGTTTTGATCCTGGTTATTGATGAAGAAACAACACTGCATCGTAGAAATAAACCAAAAAATACTGTTTTCTTAATCCTCATTTTCAGTAATTCAAAAGGCTGTGTGCTATGTACAGGTTAAACCAACTATCTTTCCTTCCATTCTAAATGTTTAAGCCCAAAAAGAGGTGATAAAATATCATATCATGAGATGGAGGTTTGCAGGAGTTGGTGTCTTTCTACAAAGCTTTCTAGAGAGTTTTCAAATATCATTCACTCTATCCAGTAGATAGATTATGGCATTTCCCTACAGATGGAAAACAAAATTCCAATTTGAGAGAAAGTATGCACACCGAAACTATTCATTATTGACAAATGAGAAGAGTCGGGTCTCCTCCTAGGATTGCACATGAGGAGTGGATGACTTTGGTGACCTTTTTACATTTTGATGTAATGAAAGTTTGAGTTCATAACAGCGTGACTGGAGCCACTTGAGAATTGTAATGCACTCTCTGAGTGAAAGGTAGTTAAGAAATATATCTGGAGAAAAAGAATTTAGTTGGCCTTTTGTTCAGTTTGAAATCACTATAGTTCCTGTGAAAGTTTTATCTATAAAGAGGAGGGCATTCAGTTATATACTTCCTCAAAAGTAAAGTTTTTCCTTAGGGATAGTTTTTCTGATATTTTAGATACTTTACTTAGTTTGAGGTCTCCATAGCACAATCTTTTGAAGAATGCTGTGGCATATTTTGACGAGATAATGAGGAAGAATATTTTCATTTTTAAGCTTGAGAGCTAGACAGAAAAAAAACAGTCTAATTTGTTTTGGCTCTCATATCTTTTATTGATTTATAGATAATATAATTGTCAAAGAAAGATCTTTAATGCTGTTGATTACATATCTCTCTTCCTCATGTGTTTTCAGCAAAAAATCAGAACTTAATCCTTTAAGAAAATATGCCCTCTGGTCATGATATTTCAGAGATCAGCTTATTAAAGACTCCTTTTGAACACAACCCTAGAGAGCAAAAGGTAAGGAAGTTGCTGAGGCCTGACAATCCTACTGATATGATTTTTTAAAATCATGTATCTTGCCTACTGGCATTACACATCCATTTTGTATCACATTTAAGCCCACATGATACAGGCTTAAAAATGTGTTTTGAACCAAATACTTAAAAGAATTTCCCACATGGTGAAATAAAAAGATGTATTTAAAACAGTTGCTCTAAAATAATAAGGGTCTGAATTTGAAAAAGGAAGGCTCTTACTGCTACAGAAAATGATTTAGGTGACTTTATTGATTTTAGACAATTCGTCATTCTAAAGGGGGATTTAATAAATCAGTGAATAAGCTAGTACATGCGACAGGATTGACATGGAAAATATAATGTCCTTACATAACATGTGTGAAGTATCTGAGAAACTCCGAGAAGAACATACTGCACAGTTGTGTAAAAAGGGCTTGAAGAGGATGTACAGGAATACCTCCAGGTTACCTTGGGATGCCAAAGTAAGCCTGCATTTAAAAAAATGCCTCCAGGGACTGAGAGATGTTACTTCCTGTGGCAGATTAGCCTTGGTCAGTTGTCAGATGCTCATCCAGTCACTCTCTCATTCCTTCTCCTCAATAGGATAGGTAGGGGAAAATAAGATGCAAAAAATCCCTCATGGGTCAAGATATAACCAGTTTAGTAAGAAAAACATAGCCTTCATTACAAGGAAGACAAAAAGAGAAAATCATTCACTATTGCCCGTTTGCAGATAGTGGCAGGACACCTATCTGACAAGTAGAGCCCCAGCATGCATACTGTTTGAATTTGGGAAGCTGTGGGTCAACACTGGCAGGCAGCTCAGCCCCACACAACTCACCCCACACCACGGAATGGGGAAGAGAATCGATAAGGCCAAAAGTGAGAAAACTTGTGGGCTGAAATAAAGACAGTGAAATAGGGAAAGAAAACCCTTACTTGAAAATCAAATCAAAATAATGAATCCATTCATTACCTGCAATTGTCAGAGAGGTGTTCAGCCATGTCCAGGAGAGCAGGGCCTAACAGCTATGTGGGAAGGCATTCACCATCACTCTGAATATTCTGTGGGTAGCATGGGTTACTCTGGACTTGAGAGAGAAACAGACACTGAAGTTGTTTCTAAGCATTTGTTACTTTGTTAGAAGGCAGAGCAAAACCATCTGCATCACTTTCAAGTGTGCCTTAACCAGTGAGTTCTAGTGTCACAGAAGAAATATTTGTTTTAAACCTCTAAGGTGAACCCCATCCTTTTTTCTGCTACTTAAGTGATGCAAAATGCCCAGTTCCTCAGAAAGAGAGTATCACAGAATCACTGAAATTAGAAAGGACATCTTGAGGTCTGTCAGAGACTGAAATAGTTAGTGGCTTAAACACTGTAAGATCACCAAAAGACTCTTGCAAACTGAAAAGAAAAAGCTGCTCACCCAGCAAGGCCCACCCCTCCCTGAATATGCCTACTGTGAAAGGACCTTCAGATCATGTAAACGCGTGCCATTGTCCAACTATCCCAGTTGCAGAAGGGTATGCATACCTGAAGCTACAAACTGGATTTCCAGATAAGAGAAGGGGCTAATAAGAGGCGAATCCTGTGAGGTGGAATAATCCTTCTTATCATGCATATGTCCTCCCTCACATGATAACTCTGCTGTAAACATCCCTCCAGGGAACCTCAAGACATTTTTCATCTAGCCTGGGCTATGCATCTCAAATGTTGGACCACGATGGCTCAGGTTGATGCTGTCATAATAGGCAGCTGCAACCTCTTAGGAGGTGTCAGAGACTCTTAACACATCCCGCGACACTATCCATTGTAAAACTCCCCATCCCAGGGAGGTACAAGGCATTCCAACTGAGCTTGAAGTGTATAATAACTCTTAACATCTTTGAGTTTGGTAGGCTTCTCCCCCATCTCCAGGGGATCAAGACCATCACTTCAATCAACAGACATTGTGGCTGTAACTATCAAGTTTCATCTGTAGGTCTGTCAGATTGATCCAGTGGTGACTGACTATATATATA
>VXAY01007404.1:929830-996827 GCA_013399855.1 Oxyruncus cristatus | reverse complement strand
TATATATATATATATATATGTATCTTTTCACTTTTATCCTTGCTTTTTCTTCCTTTCCTTATACATTTCCTTAAGTGTTATTTTTATGCTTTGATATTGCTGTTTTACTATGGATAATAACACGCAAAATGGCAACATACTGGT
The DNA here is from genome assembly GCA_013399855.1 of Oxyruncus cristatus. Taxonomy (NCBI): domain Eukaryota; kingdom Metazoa; phylum Chordata; class Aves; order Passeriformes; family Cotingidae; genus Oxyruncus; species Oxyruncus cristatus. The sequence goes on along the minus strand of VXAY01007404.1, from coordinate 996,683 downwards.
GTACCTCTAAAACAAAAGTGTTCTAAAATAAACCCTACATGTGTATGTTTACAAACACCAATTATTCAGTCTTGTTTCACTCTAATCTACCCCAAGGAATTTATTAATAAGAACCTGGGTTACCCTTCCCTTCTGGGGCAGGTTGTAACAAGGTCATCTTGTCCAACCCTGCTCTTCAAGCAGGGTTACCTACAGACAGTTGTCCAGGACCTTGTCCAAGCCGCTTTTAAATGTCACCAAGACTCCGCAACCTCTCTAGTCACCCTCCTAGTAAAAAAGTGTTTCCTGATGTTCAGAGAAAACCTCCTGTGTTTCTGTGTGTCCCCCTTGCCTCTTGCCCTGTCCCTGGCCACCACTGCAAAGAACCTGACTGTGTTCTTTTTGCACCCTCCCTTCAGTTATTTACATTCATTGACAAGATCCCTCCTGAGCCTTCTCTTCTCCAGACTAAACAGTCCCAACTCTCTCAGCCTTTTGTCTTATCAGAGATACTCCAGTCTTCATTATCTTCCTGGCCCTTCACTGGACTCTCTGCAGTATGTCTGTGTCTCTCTTGTACTGGAGAGCCCAGAATTGGACCCAGCCTTCTGGGTATGGCCTCACCAGAGTTAGTAGAAGGGACGCATCACATTCTGCTAGCAATACTTTGCCTAAAGCACACCAGGATACCAATCACCTTCTTTGCAGGAAGGGCACAGTGCTGGCTCATGTTCAGCTTGATGCCCAAAAGGACACTCTGGTCCTTTTCTGCAAAACTGCTTTCCAGATGGGTGATGTGCAGCATATACTAGTATGTGGAATTGTTCCTCCCCAGGTGCAGGACTTGGCACTTTCCTCTGCTGACTGTTGAAAGGTTTGTCTCAGCCCATTTCTCCAGCTTATTGAGGTCCTGCCCGATGGCAGCACAACACTCTGGTGTGTCATTGTAGTCAAGGCTGCCTTCAAACTTTGCATCCTCAACAAGCCCTTCCTTGTTTATGTGCGTGAGTGTGGGAAACAAGAGAGAAGAATTCTCTGTGGAAGAAAGAAATCTACCTCAAACAGAACACGTGAGGAATATGCCTCGCCAGAACGGAAGAATGGAGAAATATAAAAAAGGACTCTAAAAGCCCTTATCTTATTGTGTTACGTTAATGCATGCTGTTTTGATAATGTACCCCAAGTTTTAAAAATATTTTCCCCTCGTAATAGTTTAAGGTTTATTCCTTAATTCCCATTGGTTAATATTTGCTGCATTGCAGTATTTTCCCTGTTTGGATGTACTCCTCTCCTAAGTTACATATAAGGTTGTGTATCCTCCCACCTTATCCCAAGTTTGTACCTGTCCACGCCCACTCCTTTCCTTATTTGTTAAACTCCTCCCTATTTTCTGGAACCCTCTTATGCTCCTCTATAAAAGAGTTGGCCTTACCTCCCTTTGGGAATTCACACCTTGAATAAAGGAAGAGGTTACACCTCCACCTTTGCTCAAGACCCCTCTCTGAGTCACGTCCTTTTTTTCAACAACCAGCGTGCAGAACATGAGAACCTCCAGAGCACTTCTCCTTATTGGCTCATCTATAACTTGGATCAGGAAGTTGTCATTGATGTGGTCCAGCAGCCTCCTGGATTGCTTACGTTATGCTGTGCTGTCCCTCCGGCAGATGTTGTGGTGGTTGAAGTTCCCCACAGGAACCAGGACCTGAAAACATGAAGCTGCTTTTAGCTGTCTCTAGGAGGCCCTAACCACTTGTTCTTCCTGACCAGGTGGCCCACTGCAGACAGGTACTGCAGTGTCACTCATACCTGTCCTCCCTTTAATCCTCACCCATAAGCTCTTTTATCACCCATCCAAGGCAGAGTACTATGCTTTCCAGCTGTGCAAGTGGAAACTCCACCTCCTTGTCTTCCCAGACTGATTCTTCCTAGAGAACTTTACAAGAAAAAAGCTCATATAGAAATTTGAGCAATGGTTTCAGGTGCTGGATTGGGTTTGGGTTAAATTTTGATTTTGGTGTTGTTTTTAGTTTGTTTGTTTGTGGGGATTTTTTAACAAATAAGTTATAGTTGATTGATTAACCAAACAGAAAGATATTCTTATAGTAGAAAGGACCTTGAGGCTATGCACAAACACAAATTATGAACTCTACAAATGAAAGCCAAGGATACTAATTTTAGATGTCATTGCCATTTGCTTTAAAAAGACCTGTGGGTAGTTGGAAGTTTAGAAATCTAAGATCTGTTTTCGTACCTGTAATCTCAGAGGTCTTTTTTTTTTTTTTTTCCTGTGCAACTAATCTCCATGTTATTTTTTTTTGCCTGACAAGTGGTAAATACCAAGCTATATGTTTTTCCTTTGTAGGAAAAATGGTACATATTTTTCATGCAGACATATTTCTCCACATTTACGACAGTAGCAAACCCAGAATGCATTTTAATAGAGAAAAGAAAGGATTTTGAAAAATTGCACACAATTTCACTGCACAAGAATCACAATTTCACTTCCTTATGAAATAAGAACAGTTTCACAAGTTTGAGAAACTTTCCTTATCTCTTTTGAAAGAAAAAAAAAATTCTATTATTTACTTTCAGTGGAATGAATGAATCAATATGTTGCAAAGCAGAGAAGGATCTGAATTATTCCTCTAGTCTCAAAGATCTCACTCACGTGAAAGGTGGGAGTTTAGATTTTTGCTGGTCGGTACCTCCAGGAGAGTCAAGACCCTGGTGTCCAACAGTCTGTCATCGTCTTGTAATGAGACCCTTCACCAATAGATTCACAAGGTTGGAGGGTACTCTGACCACCCTTGTTATGGAGGACTCAACAGAGGGAAGACCCCTCAGTGGGTCCTGCAAAGGTGTTATCCACTGCCGGCAACTGCAAGGACTCACTTTAACAGTTTATGGAATAACACTCTTAATTAATATAAATTGTGACAGATTAATGATGTTCGAAGGTTGTTGGCGATAGTTTCTAACTGCAAATATATGTTTTAAAGCAATATTCTGATACATATTTTAGGCAAGCACAAGCTCTAATAGAAAGCAATCTACTAATATGCTATGAGGTAAGCACGAGCAAAAGCTCTAGTCCTAGAAACAGCACTCAATGTGCATACAGTATAATTGTCATCCACGGTGTCCCTGTGGAGGGAGAAAATGGGTTCAGCCCATCAACGGATGCCAGCAGTTTCAGTAGAGTCTTCTCCAATTTTGCCCATATCCCCAACTTACTTTTATACTATTCCTTTATGTTTGGGTGCAGATAGAATGACTTAATTCATAAATATTTTTTATTTCTGATTGAAGTAAATTCATATCGCCATATCTAATGGGGGGGGGTGTGTCATGGCTTGGCACCTGAGGAGGGGTTTTCGACATAGTTGTTGGTTCAGCAGCAGAACACCTTTATTCTCCCTTGGCTGATAGGTGCTGTACCGTCTTAGTACCACAGTGTTGCCCCTTTCTGCTGGGATTTGAATGAAGGGCAGACACGTAGTCTCCACTTTGTTCCATGTTCTGTTCTGTTCCTCTGAGCAAATGTTTATCATTAGACTGGGGAGCATGTCAGCCTTAGTCTGACCAGGGAGTTGTAGCTGATTTTTACCCTAGAATTCTGAATCTTCTCCAAATTTTAACTCTATCCATCATCTCACAGTCTCTAATTAAAATATTGATCAAACCATCTATGAAGCTATTGCATTTTTACTGTAATTATGAAAAAGTACATAGGTCATCTCAAAATTATGAAAACCTGTGGCTCAATTAATCATCTTTTTTTTTTAAAGTTTTTTGCAGTCAGAAAATATGTGTTGACATAACTAAAACAATGCTGCCACATGACTGCAAACCCTCATAAAAGGACAGTAAAACAAGCTCAGTAGTCCTTAACTCAAACAAGTTAAAACTATATTGATAAATTTATATAAAAAGGGATTTGTTTTGGACATTGATGCAACAACATCATTTTGCATGATCATCATACGACTAATTTTAAGATTGACAATGTATTTTTCCAAATGCAGAAATTGAAATTTTCATAGATAACAAAATTATTAGAGAAAACTGTAAGCATAGACAATGAAATCTATTGATAGGCAATACGATTGTTTAATCTGAATTTTTAAAGTGGGAAATGGCATTTGAGGTTTGGGTTGGGTTTTTTTTGTTTGTTTCTTTCATTGGTTTTTTTTGTCTGTGCAATACAGAAAAATTAATTCAGTGACTTAATGAGTTCTTCTTTTCTTACATAGAGTAATTGTCTTACATTCTTGTCATACACAAGAGTTTACGTAGATAAAAAAATTTTAAAAATCCATTTAGAGACAATGTTTGTTAGCAGACCAAATCTTTTCAAATATGTGTTTACCACTTCAGCTGGGATGTGTGCTGACAGAACATAGTAGACCCTCTTCATCTTGCCTACCTCAGAGGCAACAGTTTTCAGAACAGGGAAATGAATGTAATAAAAACTAATTGTGAGAAGCTTATGTAGATGTATTATTGGAAAGTGCCAAGTCAAAGTTAACACAGTTCATGATCTCTTTATTTAAGATCTGAGTGCTCAGCTGCTCATTATTGAGTTTAGACACCTAAATTCATTATGACATTTTCACTCTATTAGAATGAGGAATATCAAGGTAAAATCTGCTTTGTGACAAAGTCATCAATTCTACACTATTTTCAAGTATAGTAAATTTCAAGTATAATAAATCTATATATTTTCAAGTATAATAAACAAAATGAAAACAAATATTTTGGACATTCATTCCTGCCGCTCACATGCAAGTGCATTCAATTATTGCTGCCTGATAGTGCTCACAGTTTAAGCTTTTTTCTACTTATAACATGAGCTCTGATTAAATTTATATTTAAAGTTGGAAGACTACACAGGAAACTCATTTCCAGTTTTCTGCTTGTATCTTTACAATAAACAAGGTTATATAAAAATTAATATCTAAAATTTTCATCTTTTTTTCTTCAGATGATCTTTTTGTGTTGGATTCAGTAAAAATGAAAATGCCTGACTTTTTTGCTTTAGTATTTTCTATTTATTAATTAATTTGGAATAGGCTTTTGTGAGACCAACTTTTATTTATATATAAAATACATTAAAGATTGTAATGACTCATATATTTTTCCTTTTAGTGTTGATGTGATCATACATAATGAATAAGAGTTATTGTGTGATGACTTGTTTTAGCAATGCTGCTTTTCTAAAGAGAATAATTTCTTATGTTTTGTTGGTCACATGCTTTTTGAAATATAATTAGCCAGAAAAAAGCACAATTTGTAGTAACTAGACCTAAGAGGGGATGTCTGATTCTTTGGATATCAATAATTCTGAAGAAATTGAAATGCAATTTTATAATTCTAAGATATTGAAATGATCTTCTCAAAAAATTAAGAAAAATAACACAAGAGGATTCAAAATAGCACATTTCATTTTATTAGTTGTCTGAAATATTATCCATATTTTGCAGGTAAATTAGCATTATTTAGAGAGTGACCTTACTGCATATGATTTGATATGCTAAACTTGTGATTTTGTAATAGTATGGCACCAGATATAATTTTGCCCTCATTCTTCAAAATTAACTAAAAGCAGTCACATATTTTGATTTCTATTATTATGGATAGAGGTGCAAAAAACAGCTTTCTTGGGCATTTTGGCCCCATATAATTGCCCTAAAATCATTAATTTTTAAAGTCTTTGAGCAACTTCAGGGGAAAGTGTGATTTGTGTTTGTAGGCCTGTGTCAAGTTCATAGTTCCTCTTGTCTCATACTTTTTTTCTGGAAGCACTTCTGATCATTTCAAAATTGATAAAATCCGACTTTGAAAGTAAAGGAAACAGGATCTGAAATCCAAAATCATCTTCTGTGACTCCTTGTCAGAGAACAAACTCTTTGCGTCATATAGGATGTTGAGGGAAAAAATCAGTGTCATGTGTTTGCCACGGCATTCGTGAACAACAGTGATCAGTCATTCAACGAGTCTGTAGTTTAGACCCTAAATTGAAAGAAGGAGTAAGAGAATAAAAAAATATTTGTGAAAACAACCCTTGAAGAGGGCAAGCACTGCTTTCACTGTGTATGTTTGGTAAATCCCATGCTAGAACATTTAATTTCTCTTTATCACTAGAGTCTTCAAACTGCCTTGTCATTTTCATTTTCACACTTTTTAATTGCTTCTGTTCTGAAATTTGTCCTTTTCACCTTTATGTGTACTTTTGGTCTGTGTCAAACTTGGCTTGGGACCTGAGAGTTATAAAAGGGAAAATCATAAAAGAGTAGCTTGGGCAACAGCTTCTGGGAGAGATTGTGTTTAAATAGGCTATAGAGACTTCTAAGATGTTGTCAGAATCAAAAGTAGAAAAATATGGCTAGTTGGTAGAACAAATGAATTTTTCTTAATAGATAAAGGCAGCTCAGGGTGCAAGTAACGAAAAAGAGCCACGTTATTGAGCTAAATGATTTGCTAAATTATTATCAGGTAGATACCTGATGTGATAGAAGTCAGCATTACTTTAAAAGGCAAAAAATGAAAATTTTTCTAATCTTTTTATCACCATATCCTTCATTTAAGAAATTATTAGTTTTAATTATTTTTCTTTTTTTTTCTCCCTCACTTGTTTATAGTGTTTCCAACCTTCCCTATTGTTCCACTCTAATACAGAGACAAAAGAAGGCACAGCTACTAATGTCTGATCATGTTTGACACATAACCCACATCTCACAATAATTCTTCATTACTGTTTTTACCGATCACCGCCTTGCTAATTCCATACTTCAGAATCTTTGAGACCAAGTACGCTGTGTATCAAAAACTCCTATTGCTGAAGCTGCTGCAGTTTATCTCAAATACTATTTATCTCAAATTTCTACAGGGTACCTCAAATAGACTGTAGAATTGCTGTTTAATGTTCAGGTCTGGAAATAGTGATATCTATTTTTATGGATTTAATCAAGTCAATGTGCTAGTAATCCCATGGATGAGCAGAGGTATAGGAGCTGACTTTTTTTCCCTACAAATGATCTCTCTTGAAGAGGTTATCTAGTCTGCTAGAGGTAGGAATTATCAAAGAACATACACTGCTGTCCTCCACCAGATTTCTGTAATATATGAACCATAAAGTAATGTATGGAAGGAAATGAGAATTATATTTTGCAATTTGGGATCACCAAGAAAATAGGTTCTAATCTTTGCAATGACATTGCTATATGAAGCAGTACAGACAGTACAAGCTAAATAAAAAAATCTAAAGGAAAATCAGTGCTCTAGAACCGTCTTTCTAAGCATCTTATGTGGACATTATCTATGCAGCAAAATGAAAAGTTACTTGGCAGTTTTGCTTTTATGTTCCTAACTATTTACACACAGGCTGTTTGGTCTGCTTCTTAGAAAAACACTCCCCGCAGATTATCAGTGAAAAGCATATGTTCAATAAAAGATGTTTTTAAAAGAAATCTGTACTTTTTCACTTAGAAATTGTTACTGAGGGAATAAAAAATAAAAAAATAAATAAAACGCCCTTCAAAGTTACTCTGTGAGAGAGCATAAATATGCAACGCCTTCTTTTTAGGAAAGCCTGCAATAATAGCTATCGGCCTTATAGATAATAAGTATGTTCCTTTGAATTTACTCTTACCAGCCAAGAAAAATATCAAAGGTAATAATATGTTCATTAGCCAAATTTACCAAGCTGGGAATGGTGACCTTTGGGACAGCCTTGGACCATCACTAGTTCATCATCAACACTGCATAAGTAGGTGAGTTTAAACCTCACAGACATTCCTCTGATGTACCCTTCCTGGATTCCTGAGCCATGTAGGCAAGCAGAGGTTGGCGTTTCTTTTTCTGTCTGTGTAAATAGATGCATAGATCAAATTGTCACTACATTAGGAAAACAAAAGGTGGCAATAAATCGGATGCATTTTAGTTGAGTACTAATACTCAATATGAAGCAAGATTAAATTCAAAATTTTGATCCTGGATAACCAGTCTCTATCATCAAACCCTCTAGTATAGCACTCTGTATCTCCCATTTAGATGAGAATTTAATGACAGCTAATCCCACTTGAACTTTTAACAACTTAGTGGCTTTTATATTTGTGGTTTATTCTCACAGACAATTACCACTGAGTATAACTACCCTTAAAAATATTTCCCCTAATTTCATGACTTTTAATTCAGAAGTTTCACAGTCAATTTATACTACAATGGCTTACTGTTCAACTGCTGAAACTCAGTAATTTAATCAATTTAAGTAATTTAATCTTGGGGTATACCAAGATCATCATACCTGTCATCATTCTTTATTTTTTTTCAATATATAAAATGTATAACAAAGGCTTTGCATAGCTGCATAATAAGACATTACTGCATAATATGACATTAATCAAATGAGATAATGTAAAAGATACAGGATAAAAAAAGTGAAGGAACTCCATGAATTAGAAAAATATTTTCACATAACTTTAAAAAAAAAAAAAAAAATATTGTTCCTTTCTGCCTTCAAGTATCTCTGAGGAACATGAAAGCTGCTAAGGATAGAAAAGCATTTAACTCCTAGTAATTATATATGGGTAGCCAGAGGTTGGTACTTTGTAAAGAATCTTTAGCAGTGAAGTGTCTTTTGGCTCAGTGACTGAAGGTAAAATATATACATATCATATATTTTGAGTACCATTCTGTAACTTTTTTACTCTTTCAGAAAAGACACAGGTATGTACAAAAGGCTTAGACCCACAAATCCAGTCAACAGGCTTTATTTTCAGCAGCAGCAGGGTTTGCATTCATTTTCATCTCTGATCTAGACAAGGTACTTTTTATATCACTCACCTCTTTGGGAACTATTAAGCTAATGACAATTCTTCTGGCCTGTTTTCTTTCTCACAAAACTTGTAATTGAGACCAACTGATTTTGCAGCTCATGCATTTCCGGAAGCAGTGGAAGAGAAGGAGTACTTGTAGGTCTCATGTTCAGTGTTAATATACACGTTTACGTGTCTCACTGAAGGTGTAAAACGTTCTGTTATAACACTGTTGCAACTACCAGTGATCTAGAATTCTCCTTTTTTCTTTTATTCTCTTTTTTTTTTTTTTTTTTTAAGCTGACACACTGTACCTAGTATAGTTACAACATATCTAGTTGAGCCCTGGTATGATTTTTGAGTTTTAAAAAATAATTGAACTCTAAAAGCAGCAGGGTACAAGCTTATCATTAAATGACTTACTGAAATTGTTTTTAGGACCATCTGGCATGAGATCCTCGCATTAACATGACTATGAGTTACCTGTGTGACCTCTATTTGCAATCCCTGTTTGCTCTTCAGCATCTCTAATGTGTTTGGACTCCTATATAATTGCATAATATCAAACTATCATTGAAAAATAAATCATCATCTTATGAATAATTGTAAACCTATGCCTAGATTTTCTTGAAAATTTTAGGAAAACAGAAACTTTTTTCTTTAATTTTAAAACTGTTTTTTTAATTTGAAAGACGAAGGTAGCATTTCCATACATTTTCTAAGAAATGCTTTGCCCTAGCTGACTATATCATTTTTCTGAATCAAGTGATGAAATCTTTTTGCATTTTCCTTACCAACAGTAACATCTCTGAAGGGGTATAAGAACAACATTTCATTTTTTCGGAAGTACAGCAAAAAAGGGGGGCAAAAAGCAGTCTCCCAACATAAGTCTTTCAAAGAGGTAATCTGTTTTACATCACATTCCCAGTTCTTTCTTTTGCAGGTAATAAAGCCTCAAAAAGCACTCTTAAAAGACGTTGCATCTAGCTAAAAAAAAGAATCTATAGTTCCTTCAAATCAGAGACCATTAGACCAAGATATTTCTCAAGAATGAAAATTACTTGTTATAACCTGGATTCAATTTTCAGCTGCAAACCCCCCCAGGATTCTACTCCAGTGGGACTCAAATGGGACCAGATTTAAATTTTCTTACCTGTCATGCAAGCTTCTGCATTCACAAACCTATTTGCTGCTGTTTATTGTTCATCTTCTTTACGGGAGGAGCAGAGGAGAGGGAGAAGAAATATGTTCTACAAGAAATGTGCTCCAGAAAACTCATTTTAGAATCATAGAATGGTTTGTGTTGGAAGAGACCTTAAAGACCATCTAGTTCCAACCTCCCTGCCATAGGCTGAGACACCTTCCTCTACACTAACTTGCTCAGAGCTCCATGCAACCCTGGTCTTCCCAGAGCCTTCTCTTTTTCAGGCTGAATAACTCCAGCTCTTTCACACTGCCTTTATAGGAGATGTTCTCCAGCCTCTTAATAATTTTTGTGACCCTTATTTGGACCCACTCCAGCAGGTCCACATCTCTCTTGTGCTGAGGTCCCCAGACCTGAATGGAATACTCTAGTTGGAGTCTCACAAGAGTGAAAGGGCAGAATGATCTCCCTCAACCTGCTGTCCATACTTCCTTTGATGTACCCTGGGATGCAGTTGGCTTTCTTGTTTGTGTGTGCACACTGCTGGGTCGTGTCCACCTTTTCAGCTATGAGAACTCCCATGTTGTTCTCTGCAAGACTCATGGAAACGAGTTCTTCTCCCGGTCTGTACTCATGTCTGGATTTGCCCTGAACCACGCGCAGCACCTTGCACTCCTGACTCGCTGAACTTCATGAGGTTCTCACTGGTCCACTTCTCAAGCTAGTCCAGGCTCCACCTGGATGTAAAGCCACTGACCACAACTCTCTGGCTGTGTCTATCCAGCCAATTTGCTATCCATTGAATAGTCCACCCTTCAAATCCATGTCTCTCTAATTTGGAGGTAAGGATGCCATGTGGGATCACGTCGAAAGCCTTACAGAACTCCAGGTAGATGACAGCAGTCTGTCTTCCCTTGTCAACTGTTGCTGTCACTCCATTGTAGAAGGCCAACTGATTGGTCAGGCATGATTTGCCCGTTGTGTAACCATGATGGCTGTCTTGGATCACCTCCTTTTCTTGGATATGCCTTAACATTGCTTCCCTGAGGATCTGCTCCATGATCTTCCCAGGCACAGAGGTGAGTATACTGGTCTGTAGTTCACCGGGTCTTTTTTTCTCCCTTTTTTAAGCCTAGGGTGAAGGTCAGCTTTCTCAGGACCCTCATCAGTCCCCATAGACTTGTGGCTGTGTTTTATTAACTGCTCTTCACTCTCAGTGGGACGGACTCTGCCATCCCAAATCACCCCTACAAGTTCAGGGGCTTGGGAGACATGGGAAACCTGATGGCCAGTAAGACTCCTTGAGTATCCCAGTCTTCTCCATATCTGTTGGCACCATTTTATACCCTTCTCATTTCTCAGGGGAGTTCATTCTCCTTGGCTTTTCTTTTCTGACCTATTGATCCTTGTTATTCTTCACATCCCTTGCCAAGTCTCATTTCATCTGTTCCTTGGCTTTCCTGACATAATCCCTACACATTCAAACCATATCCCTGTTGTTTTCCTGGATTGCATGTCCTTACTTCTACTGGCTATGCTTTTCCTTTTTACTCCTGAGTGTGAGGAACAGATCCTTCCTCAGCCACGGCAGTTTCTGGTTGGCCTTGTTCGATTCCCTGTTCAACACACAGGAATAGAGAGTTCTTGCACTCCAAGAAAAATACATGAAAGAGTTCCAACTCTGGTCAGCCCCTCTGTCCCAAAGGACAGTTTCCCAGTGGATCTTGTCCACGAATTCTTTAAACAGCTGGAATTTTGCTCTTCTAAAACAGTACAGCTGGAATAATGGCGTCATAGTCTTGGGCTATGAATCACAAATAAAACAAGCCTAGATCTGTGGTCTAAAAGTCCAAAAATTATACCAGGTCAAGAAGCAGTGGAGAAGCCAACCCCAAAGGACATTTTCCAGGACAGGAAGCCAAGGTTAATTTTAAGACTAAAGAAGATTTATTGTATATCTGGGAATGAGAGTTGAACTGAATACAGAACTATAAGATAGCATGATTAAACAGATTTTGCAAACAAAACTGTAAAATCTGGCTGTGATTGCAAAGGTAATGAATAACTGGGAATAAGAGATGGAAATATCTCAACTTTGTCATAGACAGGATACTTATCTAAGACAATATCCTATAATCATAAAGAATTCTCATGCACTTCTGAGGTTGGACACCGTGACAGACAGAAATTGAAAATTACTTAACTCTAGCCATACATTATGTTTTAAACCTGTGTTTGTACATAAGTGATCATTAATGTATTATTTGAAATCTGTTTGCATTGTTTCTAGCAGTGACAGTGTTGTTAGAAAGCAGTTACTGAGACTGAACAAGTTAGTACTTCATTCACGGTGAATACAGGAAATGCATTTCTCTCTGTTGTATCAATTTCTTCTAAAGGTGCTGACAAGGACATTATTTTACAGAGTGCAGACATCACAAAGGAGGTAAGCTAATAAAAATTACAAAAAAGTTAAAAGAATAGCCAGTCACAGGCTGCTATTCTGCTCAAAGTAACATGAAAAAGCCCTTCAACACTTCAGAATTACATGATTTAAAAAGAATGCATGAATAAATAAATATCACCCTTAGTCTTCTTTTGTTAATCATGTTTCCCTTAAATACCAAAGGTATATTAAATGAGTTCTGTCTACAGAGAATGAGCCTTGTTCTCATTTACTGTTTTGTGTTCTTGCTTTTCACACAATAAAAATGAGTATCTTTGAGAAGATGTAGATTACACCATGTTTTCCCTCATGATTCATGGATGAGGTATAGGTTTGCCTTTCATTTCGTTTGCATGTTATATGCTCACTTACAGCAGTGTGCAATGAGAATCAAATAAATTTTTCTGTCAGCAATATCCACTCAAATCAAAGAAACATGCTTTTTGAACTGAATATTAAGAGTCTGGGAAATGTAATAAACTTTTTATTTACCTGGCAATAATCAGAAAGAGAATCAAAATATTAGCTGATGGTAGATAGACCTTAAATCAATAGGGAAAATTAATCTCTGAAACAAGTTGTTTCTGAATAAGTTATGAAATAATCTTTAATACCAATCATCATTAGAAAAGTACAATTACAATTTACATTCCATGTATTTATATAATTTCTGTAGGCCTTTATCAGATACTGTTCCTTGACAAACTTGCCAGTCAGTTTCTCACAGCTCTGAAGATTCATCAGGAAAAGAATCAGTTTCCAAGCTGGCAGAATGCCAGCTTTCATATTTATTTACACTGGCTAGTAGTTCATTCCATGACTTGTAAAAAGTGCACTTTGAGAGAACTGCTCATGAGAGGGCAACAAAATCTAGACCTCAGATTCTCCTGCGTTCTAATGAAAACTGCTTTGTTACAATATTATGTAAACAGTGCAATGAAACAAAGGGAAGAGAAATCATATGATATAATGAGACTATTGGGTGTGTGGACTTAGTTTCTACCATTTTAGATTTTCTGGCAGACTGCCAAAGTGGCTCATAAATTAGCAAGATAAAGACAAAGTTAAAAACAGATACTGTCCAGTTTTGTGAGTTGCAGAACCTTGGCTCAGTCTCTGGAAGTCTTTTTTACTTCTTTTCCCTGAAAACTAGGGTCTGCCTTTGGGGAACATATAGCTCTATGAAACAGGGTGGGTATAAAAGGACTGCTGAGGACTCTTGTAATCATTATACAGCATAATTTCTACAATGTCTTTTAATGTGTTAAATTTTATAGTCTCTATTTGTTTATTGTAGAGGAATTCTTTCCTCCACACATATTCTCCACATTTAAATTGTCTTCAAATCAATGTGTCTTTTTGAAGTCAGTTTGCTTTAGGCATTATTCATCTCAGAGCAGGAGATGGAGGTGGATCAATAGAGATTTCTCATCAGTCTCCATCTTTTCAGAAAAGCACACTGGATTACTGTTAGAAAATGAGAAAAGAAAGGGTGAATGCATTATTCTTTTAGAACTTTGCCTTGTTGTTGTTTTCCCAATGCAATGGTAAATGATTGTAGCACATCATGCAAAAGTAAATTTTCAGTTTTGAACTTCATGTGACATTTAGCTGTGTACAAAGCCAGAAAAAATAATCTCCATTATTTTTGTTCTTATAATTAAGCTTATATTTTACTATTAAATTAATTACTAATTTACTTAAAAATTCTAAAGACTTAATTGGGATGTCTATACAGAAAGTATAGTAAAGCAAAATACTTTGATGTTTTTTTTTTCTTCCTTCTTGAAAGAAACTTAAGGCATATATTTTATTTCCTAATTTTAGTGCCATAGAACTGAGGCATTCAGGAACAAGCATGAGTATAGACAGAGATAACAGAGATAAATCTGAAGATTATGCAGTTGATAATAATGGATTAATTCTCAAAATTGACACAGTGTTACAAGAATTTTATATCTTCAAGTTACTCATAGTAAGAGCATTTTTCCATCAGCATGAATTATCTCTGTGTAAGGATGAGAAGGACTTGAGTTATCTTACAAATCTCAATACAAATTTTATTCCTGTGATGACAGGGAAAAAAGTTATCAGTCTTTGTTAACTTTCCTTTTGGCTTGAATAAACCTTAGAGAAAACTTTTTATTTACAAGACAAGAGTGTTATCAGTGTTTTGGAAGGTCTGATCTTCTATGCAGTTTGTTTCTTCTCGTGACAGCAAACAATGATATATTACAAAGGTTTATATATTGTTACAACTGAATATATGTACATGTATTTCAGTTAGGGGATTAGAGATCGGTGTGACTGGAGTGTTTAGAGGACTGATAGATCAGGCTGGTTTCAAACTTCAAGAACAGAACTGTAATAGATTCATTCATTCATTACCAACACACTGCATGCTAATGTTTTGTTCCTACACATTAATAACCATTAACACTATGAACTCACACAACTTAACAGCAATGTCTGAAGTTAGTGGTGAGCATACTGTGTCTTGGAGCTGATGTTGTAGAGTGCACCACAATTGCCATGGTCCTTGGTGATACTGAGATGCCAGGATCAGGGTGACCAGGCTGGAGAGCCCTCTGGTGAGATAAATCAGAGAGGAGACTTCTGTCTTCTCCATCCTTCCTCAATCACTGTTGATATTAGCCTTCTTGCTCCCCCTTTCCTTGCTCCCCCTTACTGAACAGGGCTTATCTTACCTTTAAATTTCCCATTCATCCTTCTGGGGTATTTGGCAGGATGTCCTGCCTATCGGTCATACTTTCTGCTCATCTTGTTCTTTATCTTGCAGGTTCTCAGTTGTCTTCTCCCTTCAGCTACACCAACCGTTCTTAGCCCCATTGGTGGTCACAATGCCACCATGTTTACACAAAATGTGGTGTCTGGCTATGCCATCACAGCATTACAAGGCACTCACATGCTGTTGGTTACACTATTTTAGTACACTTACTATTCTTAGTTGTGATTGTATCCTGATTAGGTTAGGATAGGTGGTACACTGAGATTATATAGGTGGTACAGACAGGTCTTTGCTTAAGATACAATATCAAGGATTGCAGATTACAAGGTGCTTTATGTCCTTGAAACACACTTAACTTACATTGTGCATTAAGTTGCCATTATCTACGAAATTACAAAGATTTTGTGAAATATTTGTCAGTGTCTGAAAATGTGTAGCTCTGGTTTTAAATGTTCAGCTCGCCAATAATTGCTAATTATAGAATGCAGTGGAAATTAGAGTTAATTTATGGCCCTGAGCACTTCCCAGAAAGGTACCATGATATATTAGAGTATGCAAACGGCATGCACATTGGCATTTAGATGAAATTATGCAGCAATTAGTCTATAAGCACAGAAAGGGAAACCAGATTTAAAGTACAATCTTTAGTAAATAATATGATTAAAAAAAGGCCCAGAGATATATACCAAAAATGAAAGGATGATCTTGTGTATTACTGCAAGTTTTAAATAGGATTGAGGTGTGATTTTTTAAAAAATTGACATAATTAAATGTGTAATGTAGAGATTAAATAAAAAATCATAAGTATGTTATCATCTACTTTTATTATTAATTTGTCACTTCCACTCATATTTGATCATTTAGGCTTAATCCTACGTTCTGATTTTCAGGAATATTATCTCTGTGATGAAGGATCTTAAAATGTGATATTGTTTAATTAACTTGCAACCACAGTGACAAGTAGACAAGAATTATGCACATTTTACAAGATATGAGTTGCTACTGATAACAGTTTTTGCTTTTTTTGTCTGAAAAGGAGTTTTTATAAAGATATGGAAGATGTAGTTGTGTTGATTTTCTACAGCATTCTGCATTTGGAGTAGATTTCTATATTTGACTAGTCCTGTCTATTTTAATCAATTGCTAGTGAATAATCTGTTCATTTCTCAATTTTATTTCTTTTCACTTTTCACCAGTGTTTCCTAGTAGAAAGAGGAAAAAAAAACCAAACTTTAACACTCTTAAAAGCAAAAAAAAAGGGATATAATTGCACTTCTTTATTTCATCCAGCTGATAAAGAAGACTGCCATTGGCAAGACAAAGTATGTCCTACCAGAATTTCTGCCAAAATTTCAAGATTTAAAAAATTAATAGTTCAGGTAAAATATGCATATGTAGAGTTCTTAATCTGGGCAGGATAAATAGGAAGTACTATTTCACATGGTGATGAGATAAAAGAGAAATGTAGTTTTGTCTATTTTCTCAGTTAAATTGTTTATTTGACAGCAGCTAGCATTAAGTGAAATATTATTTCACCGCTTTGATGTATTATTATAATTATACATTTTCCTGGAGAAGCTCTAAAATACCGCTTATGTAGGGTTTATTATGGCAGAAGAATATTGTTTTAAAATACTTCAATTAAAAAGCTAAAAGTAATCAATAGTATTTCTTTAAATGGCATGCACTTTAGACTGATAGTGATTCATTAATAACTTGAGGTATTCATGTGATCTAAAATTAACACAATCCCTGTATTGAAATCCCTGAGGAAGTACAAAGGGTTTAAAGGTATAGAAAATATGGAAGCTGAAGGTATCTCTCAATGCAGTAAAGGATCTGTTCTGCAGGGAAGGAAGAGCTTCAGGTTCAAAGACTTTCACGTCAGCAACTTTTGTGAAACATTACATTCAGTCAAATATAAATTTCTGAGAAGAAAAAATAGATCCATAGAACCATCCACAACCAAATTTTGTTAAACATGATTGAGGATAGTTTTGCACAGGAATGCAAAAAAATGCTACCTGCATGCAAATGCTGTTAGAATTTATATTATGTGGATCATAAACTAAAATGCTTCTTTTGTGCTGAAAGTGAGTCAGAAAAACTGATTATACAGAAAAGATCCAAATTGTGGTGGGTAGTTTGGATGTTATCCCAAAATGGTACTTCTAATAAGGAGCATTGCAGCATTAAGACATGCAAATTGCCACCTGCTGTGCCATCGTTACAGCAAGTACAGAGGCGGTAATTATGGGAGTTATAGAAAATAAACGTGGAAATCCTACTGTTTCCAAACACCTGCTGATAGGTAGAATGCCTGCTGATATTTTCCTTTGAACATAATTTTTTGTTTTGTCTCCATCTTCAGAAGTAAGCAAACGTTGTGTATAGCTGAAGAAGTCCTGTTGAAGTGGTAGACCAGATTAGGAAGCATCTTACTACATGCACTTAAATCCTTACCACGTTGAGTTTAAACTCACCACAGCCTTTAATATGAGCACAGTGAAGTGCTATCCAGACAGGGCTACTTCCCAAACTCGAAGAAGGTGAATACCAGTGAAACTTAAGATGTGAAATAATGAAGTTCCATACAAATAGTTAAATTTAAGCTGATGGAGACAGATTTCTGTTTTGTGACATAATTTAAATGATATCTATGGTAGTCATTTAGAGCAGAGATTCAAAACAAGATAGTTGGAAAGTAGCAACATTCATTGTGCATTTTTAACAGTTTTTTCCAATCATAAACATTCATGAATTTCTTATTCAATCCACACAAGGCGATTGAAGGGTGCTCAATATTTCACAAGGTTTGAGCTTTTTTCCTGTTACATTAGCTTGGGAACATATAGACACAGGAACCTGGGAAGTAGTATAGCTGAAGCTTTTTGGTAGTTGCATTCTTCTAAAAATCAAAATATATCACATATTTTTTTTGTGTTTCCAAATGCAAGTGACATTGCTTATGAAGCAATGTATTTTTATTTCTTAAGTTAACGACAGCACAAAAATTAAGAAATTGTGAATAAATTGTTCTTATGGCAATTAAATAGAAATAAAGTATGTTATAACTAGATATATTGGTTTTGCATGACAAGGTTTTGGTAGCAGAAGGACTACAGGGATTGTTTCTGTGAGAAGCTCACAGAAGCTTCCCCCATATATGACAAAGCCAATGCCAGCTGGCTCCAAGGTGGACCCACTGCTGGCCAAGGTGGTGGTAACACTTTGGGGGTAACATATTTAAGAAGGGGGAAAAAAAGAAAACTGTAAAATTGCAGACAGAGAGAAGTGAGAGAAACAGCCCTGCAGACACCCAGGTCAGCGAAGAAGGAGGGGCAGGAGGTGCTCCAGGTGCTGAAGCAGAGACTGCCCTGCAGCCTGTGGTGCAGATCGTGGTGAGGCAGCTGTGCACCTGCAGCCCGAGGAGGTCCATGGGGAGTAGAGATCCACTTGCAGCCCATGGAAAACTCCATGCCCAAAAGAGGCTGTGACCATGTGAGGGAAC
Organism: Oxyruncus cristatus; assembly: GCA_013399855.1. Lineage (NCBI taxonomy): Eukaryota > Metazoa > Chordata > Aves > Passeriformes > Cotingidae > Oxyruncus > Oxyruncus cristatus. The sequence continues at coordinate 978,038 of VXAY01007404.1, read as the reverse complement.
CACACTGGAGAAGTCTGTTCCTGAAGGACTGCATTCCATTCCATAGGAGAGACCCATGTTGGAGCAGCTCATGAATAGCTACAGTGTGTGAGAAGGACTCACATAGAAGTTGATGGAGGGCTATCTCCTGTGGGAGGGATCCCATGATGGAGCAGGGGAAGGGTGTGAGGAGTCCTCACCCTGAGGAGGAAGGAGCCACAGAGACCATGTGTGATGAACTGACCACAAATCCCATTTCCCATCCAACTACGACCCCCTTGGCGGGGAGGAGGTAGAGAATTAGGGTGTGAAGTTAAGCCCAGGAAGAAGAGAGGAGTGGGGGGAAGGTGTTTTAGATATTTTTTTTTTTAAATTATTTTATCTTGATTTGTTTTTATTTTATTTTACTTTCATTTATTTGTTTATTTTCTCCAAGTCTGTTTTGCCCATGAGAGTAAATGCTGAGTGATCTCTCCCTGTCCTTATCTCAACCCACTAGCCTTTCATTATATTTTGTCTCCCCTGTCCATCTGAGGATGGGAGTGATAGAGTGGCTTTGGTGGGTACCGGCTGTCCAACCAGGGTCAGCCCACCACATCCGACTAGCAACATTTCTCCCTTAATGATTGTTTCTCATATAAGAAATAGTTATCTTTGTAGCTCACTTAAATAATTTTAATTTTGGATATTAATTATTAGCTTTTAATGTAATTAAAATCTCATTGCCAATTGAAATTAAATAAAATTAATTATTATGACTTGTGGAGCTTTATGAAACAGCAGAAGCATAAGAAAAATGGAAGAATAAATAAATTAAATAAATAAAGAAATTAAAATATTAATTTTAGGATTTATACAATTAGTCAGGAAAGCACAAGGAAATAATCTCTTTTATATTTTATAAATATAAATATATATCAGGTTTTGCTTTATATTTTCTATTCTCTTTCTGTACCTCAGTACTGTTTTCTACTATATATTCTTCCTCATCTGTTGACGTTCCCACTATATCTCCTCTTATATATGGAAACAGATAATTTCAATTTCTAACTATAGATCTGTCCTCCACAATTATAATATTTCATAACATGGCATGAACTTCTGACAGACAATATTAATTGCCTTGTTTATCATTTAAATGCCATCCTATTGTTGGAAGTATTTCTTTTCAGAACTTCCAAGAAGGAAAATACCATAAAGAGAAGATAAAGCTGAATTTGGAAGGATGAAGTATCTTGAGTTGCCGCTTACTTTGGACATGATGCACAAGTCTTTCTTGGAATGTATTCCCTGAGTTTATGTACATATTGTACTAAGAAACACTAAGATAAATAGAAATAAAATTTCATTGAGAGTGAATTTAATAGTACGAACAAACAAATACACAAAAGCAATCAAAAAAAACAGAAATACCTGAAAAATTTCTGACTTTAATGACAGAGAAATGAATGTGTTATCTTTTGCTCTCAGATGGATAACATTTATGTTGCTTTCTTCTTTTCCTTCCTGCTTAGTTGACAGGTCTCTAATGGCCCAATATACCCTTTTAGAAATAAACTTTGTACTTCCTATAGACCATTAAGTTTTTGATTTGTCCCTGATGGCATGCCCTTAGTCATCTTCTCCCCAGCTTTTTTTACAGCGTCTCAATTCTTCTGTAATGACTACAGTAGTATCAACTCATTATCTACTTGTTTTGCCCATTCTTTGCTCATTATATTGTTTCTGTTTCCCCATAAATGTCCTTGGAATATTAGTTCTCTCTTTTCCCAGCAGAACATTTTTATGTGTGCAGCTGGTGAGCCTCCTTCAGAAAACCTCAAGCTTCCTCTCTTTTGCTGCACTACTCCAACAGTTTATTCCCTATTTTGACATGAAACAAGTACACACATAAAGGTACTCTGCTGGGGCTGCCTGCTGCCTCTCAACTGGAGATCTAAAAACCCAGCAGGAAAGGAACACCAGCTTCAAATTTCTTTTTGTTGCCCCCAGCTGTGCAGGATGTTGCCATGCTGTTAAATCCAGCTGACTTTCTGGAAGATGTAAATTTGCCAAGATCTGAGGGGCCTATGATCTTCCAAGTTCCTGATGCTGTGTTCCACAGGAAGTCATTCCTATTCTTACCACTTGCCAGTCATCAGTCTCCTCTGGCTTCTTTCCAGCCCTTCTCATTTACTCTTACCAGCTATGACCAACACTAGATACATTTTCTTTCTTTCACTTTCAAAAATCAGTTTGATTCCAATTTGTTCATGTATTTTACAAAAATGTGTCATATAACCTACAAAAGCACTTCTTTTTTTTCCCAGAAAAACCTTTCCTGGGAAAATTTTTCATTCATATAAAACTGTCCCCTAGATCTATCACTGCTTATATTAAACATTTTCCCCAGGTCACAACTGTGGGTTAAATTGGTTTCTTTAATTTCAGTCAGACATGCTACTTGCAGCTATTGAAAGACAATATGCAGTTTAATTTTTGTTTGTTGTTGGGGTTTTTCTCTCATTAGGTGATTATTGATCTTTTAATTTCTCCCTTAGTTGTTTCTATTTCTGACAACTCATTCTGAAAAGAACCTCTTGATGTAGCTTCGTACAACATTCCAATCTACCCCATGTATAGCTTTTATTATTATTTCATAATTTTGAAACTGATTCTACATAAAACCAACAAGAGATGGAGGACAATGCCAATTCGTACATAAATGACTTAAGTAAATGGGCTGAACACCAACAATGAGATTAATTAAATATGTTCTAATATCAGATGCATTTGGAAAATGCTTTAATCACCTTTTCACAAGGAAAAAGAGGAGTAAATTCACTGAATCTTCATCACTAATGTTCCTATTTGTTCCATTGTGTAAGTGTGCAACAAACTGATCTTTCTTAGACTAACTTTAACCTAATTTCTTTTGTCCTTGATATGGCTGGACTTTCTCTTTTTGATAAGGTATTCCAACTGTAATTAAATTGAAAGGCTTGTAGATAGACATTGTGCTATTGATTGTTGGTATTATAAGCCTAAGTGGAAGAACTATGGCCAGCTTGCTCTTTTCAATGGTGTATTTCTATTTTGTGACCCCAAATAACATAGGAATCATGTTGGTATCCATTTCACTAACATACTTATTCAACTGGAAAATGAACACAAATATTCTTAGTTCAAACACTATTTTTTCCTCTCTAAGAATAAGAGGAGTAACAAATGTTCTTTGTCAGAGATTTGAGTAATGACATTTTGTCTACTGCTTTAATTTTGAAAACACTTTAATTTATAATTTTATTTTTGCTAAATTATAAACCTATGTTGTCAACAAAGTACTTGCAGGTGTCATATCACTGAATCAAAGACAGAATTAAGCAAGTTTGGTTCCAGCTTTGCCCACAGTAGTAATACAAACCTATCAGACAGTAGCCAAGAGAGTGACTTTTAGGAGACAGCAGGTGGTGCAGAGGACCTGGCAGCTGCACTCAAAGTTCCCAGCTCCCACTTGGGACTAGCTCTGTTCTGTTTCCATGTGGGGAACGCACAACAAGGGGTGCACAGGGAATTTATTTTGTTTCTTAATTTCATCCAGAATATATTGAGGTCATGTGCTCTGAAATAGCTCCAGACTGGGAGTGAAAGCAGAGAAGGTGGGGATAATTGTGAAATTTTGGACAAAAGACCCCAGAAAAGTGTGTACCTTGACTCACCTGAAAACAAATCAAACAAAAAAAAAGAAGTTAACCACAAAACATAAGAAAATTAAATCAAGTGTATAGTCTTGAACCACTTCCTGAAAAACCTCTCCTCAATTTGAGTAAAATGTGTTTGGAAAGTACCTTAAAACACCATTGATATGTTCTAATTCGACTGTTGATAACACCCCTCCATCAGCACATTCAGGTTGTGCTCTGCACCTAAGTGCTGAATTTGCCCCTCTGATGGGGAAAAATGACAGCTGAATGCCTCCTTGCTATGTGCTGTCACTGGTATCTCTTGATAAGCCCCAGCCTGAACCAAACACGTCATAGCTTTGAGTTCATTTGTATACTTGCTGCAAAGTAGCTCATTTCCATTTTTCTCATTTGGACAGAGAAGCATTTTTTGTTGTATTTATTATGCTACACATGTTTCAAAGCTATACAAGGGAAAAACCTAACAAAGGACAACTTGCTTATCTGCAGATTCTTTACATCTAGTGATGATAGCACGTTACTTTTATACACTATACTTTCATATACTGAGTAGGTATATGAAGGTGTCTGTGGTCTTTACAGATATCAGAACTATTTGCAGCCAAATAATGAAACACTTTTAAGATAAAGATTTGTGAGTCTGTGTGGATTTCACAGGTCTACAGATCTAAACTAAGAATATTTTGGTGTGAGGATGAATAAAGTTTCCAGTCATCAATTGAACCAGGATTTTAATTTTTTTTAGCTGAGTAATAGATTGAATAGTGAAATGAAATCCTGAAGCATTGTTCTTTAATTAGTAAAAAAGTTTTGGTTTGGGTTTTCAGGGGTTAGTGTTTGTGTGTTTTTTTTAATCCTGTTTGGTGAGCAGATTCATATTCTACTCTGAATTCAGTTTTAGTCCTATATTAAAATTCTTCATGTTTTATAATGAGATCTCACCCGAGAAAGAACAAAATGTGTGACTGAAGTACTATTGTTGGGACAAAATGCTAAATTCATGATAACTGCCCTTTGCAATGTACCATTTCTCTATTTCACACTCTAACAGCTTTAACCCAATTGCCCAAATTGTATGTGAAATGCATCAGGATCTTTGCATTCCACTGCACTAAAGGCAAGTGAAAATTCTTGTTGACTTTGCTGAAAATGGAAAACACCCCTTGCAAACAAGTTTTGTAGCCACTTGAAAAAACTCTGTGACATTTTACAAGCATTTTCTGTTAGCTACATTAGGGCATAAGATTTTTTTTTTTAATTATTTCTGTATTTTCTATTAATTTGTGGTATAATTTTATGTCAACTTTTATATGCTCAATCTCCTTGTCTGCAAGCAGCAGATAAAACCTCACTTACTTCAGAGACATCACATAAGGGTTCATTAATGCTTCTGTGATGCTTTGAAGTCTATAATGACAATCACTGCAGAGGGTGGAATACCATTATCATTACTACCACTGTTACTATTTACAGCAGTTCACACTAATTTTTCTCTTTGTCTCTAGGAGTTCTTGATCCCTCCTATAAAACAAGCCTAAAAATCACATATCAATAATGTGCATAAGTTATATATTTAGTAACTTTACACCCTACTCATGTGGCTCTTCATCAGTTTGCCACAGGGAAACATCTGTTTCTACATGTCACCTTTTTTGGCCCTTACCCTATATAAAATCTTCTGATTTTCTGGCTTCTGTATCTTCCAATAGTACTCTTTATTTTATCTGGTTCTTTATGATTTAATTTCTAATGCCTTGCATGCACTTCCTATAGTCACTTGCTCATTTTTATTAGGTTTTTCGTTTTCCTGTCATTTTATCACTGTTTCACCAGCCATCTGGCCTGCTAATTTTCCTCTGACTTTTAGTACTTTCCTCATCATTGCCTCATGTACATTGGAAAGAAGTGATTTTCTCCTGCTGTCAGCCTTCGGGTTTTTTATTTTTTTTTTTTTTCACCAGGAGTACATCTTTTTTTTTTTTGCCTTATTTTTTATTCATGTAGTTCAAACCATCAGAAGGAAACAACCAAGTTTTCATGGAACACCATTAATTATATAATTAAAAGAGTGAAAATTGAAGGCAGAAATTACAGTAAGGGTTGTGTTTTACCTCAAATAAAGTTGAAAGTCTACTTTGCAGAAATCAGTGTCCCAGGAATTCCCTTGAAAGTGACTTCGATAGAGGTAAACATTGATTTTAGAGTATGATTAGAAGATCTATTTCAAACAACAATACAAGCATGAGCTAACTTCACTGTACTGACCACAGAAGTTGTTTAGACTATTAGTTTAGCTGAAGAAACCTGCATTTGGCCCGATGAATCACACACTCTTACTCTGTGTTCAGCTGTGGATACTAAATTATGTTCATGGCTGGTAAAGTGTTCAGTAACAAGTTAGGACCAGTGGGTATAATTTTTTTAAATCAAGACAGTATTTCCAAGGATGAAGCCACTTAAGGAATATGGTCTATATATTTTAGTAATCAAACTACGTTACCATGGACTTACCATTACCGAAACCTTCAGACTTTCAGATTTTTTCAAGTTACTTATTTGTTTCAGAGATGACAGCTATTTGGAATGCCTCAGCTTTGGTTCACTCAGGCATTGGCTTGCTGAAGCACATTAGTCATGATTTTAAGAAAGATAAAAAAAATACAGCTTCTGATGATGTTCTGTACTCCTGGAAACTAACTTGCAGCCACTTCAAAGTGATCTCCTGAACTGGAAACTAACAACACATCAGTCTGTTCGTATTCCCAGTGTGTCCTTTGCTTTCATCAACAGTGAAAACCCTGATTGATTTCCTGAGGCCATTTTGACATTTTCACACCAAAATAATGTGGTTCTAGCTAAGATATTTCTAGCTCCTGCAAAAGGATATTCTTTTTACTTTCCATTTTCTTAATGCAATCTATTTTAATTGCAGATTCGGATCTTCTTTTTTAAGGAATTAGACATTGGTGTTCTCTTATAAAGGCCAAAAACTACTGTACGATAGTCTGTGGCACGTGTCGGGCCAGGGACAGAAGTCTTCTGGATATTTCTAAGCTAAATAAATGCTAAACAGTTTTTGAGAAAGGGATGAAAATGGATGAACTAATGTTCCTTCATAGATGTAGCATCCTGTGCTGAAAAACACTAAACATTAATTCTTGACAAAATCGATTGCAGTATCTCACCTGAAATTATGGTTCACAGCCATCGATGTTGATGCCAACAACATAGCGGCAATCTACATTTCCATGGCATAAAACAAAGAGATTAGGGTATATTTTTGGGTTGGGTTTGGTGTATTTTTTGATAGTTACGAGTAAGTTCCGTTAATGCAACAAGACATTAGGACTCACACTTCTGGCCCAGAAAACACATAATCGTGTACTGTGGTTGAGCTAGTATAACAGGATTATTTTCTTAGTCACTGTACTGTACTGACTGCAGTTTTACAACAACCTGGTCAGAGATGTCACTTTTCCCTTTGTCATAGTTTACAGTCCCTTTCTTCTGCAGCATTGTAGCCCAATTTGTTAGGAAATATTCACAGGAATTTTGCTGTGAAGTGCTAGCAAAGTATTCTCATGCTTTTACCTTTCCTTTGGGGTGCAGACTGATGGGGAGGAGAAGAGAGAAACCAAAATCTAATTGGTAATAGCTGCTCCTGTCCTATAGAGAAAATGGGAGTACTTACTATAGCTTATAAGCCAAATAAGTTCAGCTTATACAGTTGAACTTGGGCTGTGTCTCATGAATGGTCTGCTCTGCTTCAAAATTAAGAAAGGTTAATTGAACGAGGGGCAGGAACCAGGTCCTTTCTTTAAGCTTCCTTTCACTTTAAAATCCATCATACAGATTTGTTATCGATATTTGTGGTTCCTGGGACAGAAAATGACAGACACTACATGTTTAACTGAAGTAGATCTTGAGGAACAAGGACAGTGTGAGTCAGGAGGCAGTTGTGGGCTGGTTGAAGTGTTTCGGTCATATTACTAAAACTACCATTCAGCTTTTACCTTGTCATTGAAACTTTGTTTCTGAGACATTGCAGTGGTTTGAATTCCAGTATATAACCAGGGCAACTCACCTCGGTATCCGTCACAAGGATGTAGCTGATGTTCACAACTTGAATTAGTGATTCTGAACTACATGCTGCGTTGTTCCCACTGATGTTTGTGACATGATACCATTTACTACTAACTTCAATATCACTGCCTGTAAATTGTGTTGCTGCTGCTCCAAATGTTCTTACAACTGTGCATGTGATATCATCTCCCATGCCAGAGGTTGTTTGACTACTTTCAGATTATGTGATGATTAGCATTGTTTCATGAGACAGCTCTTTGTTGTTAATGTCTTTGAAGCTGGAATTGTTTTAAACTTGGAATTATCCCACGACCAACACAGATTCTCTAGTGAAAGCTATTTCTCTCTGGCAATTTTCCTTACTGCTCACTTCTTTTAAAGAAGTCAAAAAGTTATTTGCTTTTTGTGAAATGTCTCGATAGTTGATTCAATCACTACATTTAAATGAGACAGAAAAATATAAATAAATCAAACACTAGTGTAACTCCAGGGGGCAAGAATGGTATTCATAGGTGTGAACAGAAACATCTTTGATACAGTAGGTAAATTTCTAGAGTAAATTGCATTATATATGTCACCAATGAGAATGTCTGTAATGTTTCCTTTATTCATATTTTACTAATTTCTGCAACACTGATGTAAAAACTAGAATTGATCCTGTGAAACTGCTCTTCTTTATCTGTATTTGAAAATCATCTAGTACTGTTTAATTATTAATGAAAAATTAACAAGAATAATTATTTTAATATGCAATTTCTTTTTAGAATTTGGAAATATATTTGCTACCCACAGCTGTGAATAATTCAATGCAATCCTTTATGGCCATATTTTTTACTAGATATGTATGAATCTGAAGGATAAATTTCTTTAAATGATAGACATATTCCTTACAGGAAAATAATACAAGTGCACATTAGACACTGCCATTGTAACTAAAGCATGTTAGTTTTTATATTGTCACCCTAATTCCACATCTCAGTATATCCAAGAGTGTCTAAATTAGCTTGCTGTCTTACAATTTTTTTGGTATGATGACATTTCTGGTGATCTTAATGCTGAGCAGAAACTGTGTCAGGAGGGAATATCTGCAAGAGAGACAACTAAATTAACACTAAGTTAACTTTTTATATAATTTTCTACATCTTAGCGACTTTGAATCTGAGTTAGATGCTTGAAAAAAGGGGATAAAGTCTCAGTTTTGGGGGCTTCTGGTTTGTTTTGGTTTGGTTTGTTGTTGTTGTTTTTGTTTTGTTTTCTTACTATTTGTTCTCGCTTTGTTTTGCAGTAGAATTGGGGAAAAAAAATACGAAAGGGAAAGGAGAAGAGTATGTGCTGAACATATCAGCTGCCTGACTGGCGAGCCATCTGGACATATAGGGTGTCTCAGATGTCTTGGTCTCACAGTTGGCTGCAACCCTGCCTTGAGTCGGAGGGAGGGAGGGAAATGCCGAAGCCTTGTGGTAGTCAGGGAACATGTGACTGAGGCCAGGATTGGGAATGTTTCAACATGACTAGTTGTAAAGAGCAGTCAAAGCTCAGTCTCTGTGTGCAAAGTTCGGAGGACCGTTTGGCCTTTATGACTTGCACCTACAAAATCAGAATGTGTGATGACTTATACCTTACAACACAAGGTTAGTTACTTCATCTGTTAAAGTAAGAAGTTTCCTGTGACTGGATTACACTCACTGTGTCTGGACTTGTCATTTATATTAGGAAGATCAGAAAGAGGTGAAATATTACAAAACAGACATACGTAATGACTGATTGGTATAAGAGGTCTAACAAGGTTGGTGACAAGTGTGCAGATGGACCACTAAAAGCTGGATGTCTGCTTTCATTAGGCTGGTGGCTGCTGAATTCCTACACTATAACTTCAGATATCTCACTTTTAAAATTCTGTTTATTGCATCTGAATAATGACAAGGTGATCTGTACCTCTGACTCACTGTATACCCTTCCCATATTTTCTTGGAAGTCTTTAAGCAAGGATGAATGAAAACTACTTATAAGAAAGGCCATATTTCTAAGTATTTGTCCAGCTTGAAAAAAAGGATCATATGAATCTTATAAAGATTCAAAAAAATGGGAAATACCGATCATGCTAAGATTCAGATTTGTCAGGAATTTGAATATGAATGGGGAAATAGGATAGCCATCTCCAGTTCTTCTTGCCAAATTTTTAAGCAGTATGTAGGATCTTGTTAAAATGATCTAATTGTTAATAAGGTCTGCTAACTATTGACATGAAAGAGATAGGTTCTTGAACTATGTTGCAGCACTGTCACATCTGACTTTAATTCTGAATGACCTAAAAATATCACTCAGTATATTTTTCTAACTCTAAGCATCAATTCTGCAAATAAAACATTAATATTTCTTGCAGAAGTTCTCCATTGTTTTTTTCAACTACAGTTTTATTTCTGTAGAAATTTTGTGGCAACATTTCAATGCCTGCTGGACCAGTTATGTGATTTCAATTAAATTTCACTGTAGTTTTTATATTTTTAAGTATAGTTCAGTAGTCTGAGAACACTGTGAATATACCAGAAAGAGAATCAGAACACATCTATTCTGTGTGAAAGAAAATAATTTTTTCTTGGGTCTCTATAATTGCATTTTCATTTCCAGGCTCATCTCCCTGGTTAATAACAGAAATATTGATTTACAAAGAAAAGTAGTTTTAAAACACAGTAAAAAACGCTTTTGGATAAATCATAAAATGGGATGTGTTTTGAAACTTTGGAAGACACATTCTTTTAAAACAGAAGTTTATCTATTTTAGAGGACTTAAAATAATATTTAGGACTTGGATTTCAGCAAGGAGTCATTCATTTCATTAAAAAACCAGTTTAGCTACCATTATTCTTTTTTAATTTTGTGTACTTTTTTTTTTTTTGAAAAGTCACCTTAAAATTAGTTTGGTTAGTTAATTTAAAAAAACATTTACATTTGTTAGTGAAAGGAAAATTTGATGGAAAAAAACTACTATTTTTATGTAGTTGTCCAGTCCTTCTACTTACAGGTAGAGGATTATACTCACCTCTATTGCAGTGAGTATAATCATGTTTATAGTCACGCTGCCCAAAGCTCTCCTCAATAATACTCTTAGAAGCATTTATAAATTTGTCATCTCTGTTAGTAAGGTTGTAATTTTCCACACCTAGAATTATTTTAAAATGCAGTGATTTAATGTAACAATTCATGTATTTTTATGCACAGCAACAAAAGCATGCAAAATAATTCGTAACCATTTTGTGAGCTGCACTTTGATATTTTAACATCCTTTTATATACTTCCATATATTATTTGTTTTCTTCTTTTCCTTTAATAATGAAAAAGCATACGCAGAACAGTAGCTTTTATGTTTTTTCAACTCTATTCCTTTCACCAGTGTTTCATATATATGGATCCAAATGTTTAATGGTAATAATGGTATCACATGTCAATGTGAAACTCACATCCAGGTCCTTACACATAAATCTCTCAGGGTTGCAAAGAGAGTTGGAATCACAATAATTTTTGATATTTGAAGCAGAGATTAAAACAAGCCTCCTTAACGTGTCTCAGAATGTTACCACAGAAATATTTTACCATTTTTTAAAAATAATTCTTTACATCTTCTGTCTTCCACAATACTGCCTTGGTTTTGGGGTTATGTGTTTGGGCAGAACTCCAAACTAAGATCCACATGTCCTCTACCCCTAAACTTGAATGATTTATTTTAGCTCCAAACAGGACAACCTGCTTTTTAGTGTGTCAAGTTTTTAGCGTTCCTTTTACATGAAATGAGATTAACTACACTTAAGTACAACAGATAAAAGCCTAACAGGTAAAAAACATTGAGTCATTAGTGAAACAAATCCCATTAACATGCTTAATACCTGCTTCATAACTATTTTTTGCAGTCAGTTATGTTTGGATTCTCAGGTCTCAAAAGTAAGTAAAGAGTGTATCATCAGAGAGATGTTCTGATATTAATGTTTACAAGCAAATAATGCCAAAATTAATGTTTTTTTCTGCATTCTACAGTAAGTTTATGATTAGCTAAACTTTTATTTTTTGCTCCTTCCTATAGTTCAGTGCTCTTACTTCTGATTTCTCTCTCTGTTTTGAAATTACCATGTATTGCAGATCTGTCCAGATTTTATGCTGTTCTCTGCTTTCTGAAGTGCTGAAAGACAGATGATAGGGAAAATTTCTTTTTCTTTTTTATTTTTTCCTTTTCCATATGATACCGTGCTAAATGTGGCTACTCAGGTAGCTACATTTTTTTCCCTGCCATTAAATCAGCTCAGCATCTTTGAGTATGAGTTATACTTGACAAGCCAAGAATCAGTCTGGAGAAGGTGCAGTCACAGCATCCCAATAAGAATAGTAGGAGAAATAGACTCTTAGGACATAGTCTTACAAGAGCTCTGGGATAGAAAAAAACGAAGGCAAAGGAAAACTTGTGCTAAAAAAAATATTTCATGTGACAGAAAGAATAATTTCTAAAAAAATTTAAACACTCTCATTTCAGCTATTTTCAGCAGTGTTGTAAATTACCAACAAACGTGTAAAACATATTGTTTGTTTGGCTAAGGACAGTTACAAGGCAGATGCTGGATGAGAAAAAAAAAATTACATTCAGAATTTTATGTGAATGTCTGGGAAATTATTTACTGGATGCTATCTTTGCATCATGCTTTAAACCCAGCTGGAAATTAAGCAACGTGCATCTGCTCACTCAGCTGCCCTCTGCCCTCTTGCCCCCGACCCAGTGGAACGGGGAGGAGAATCAAAGTAAAACTTCTGAGTTGAGATAAGAACAGTTTAATAGTCAAAAATATAGTAAAAATACAATAATAATGATAAATTACAATGACGATGATAATAATAAGGCAAATAAACAAGTGATGCACGATACTATTGCTCACCACCCACTGACCAGTGCCGGATTCCTCTTCCCAAACCTGGACTGGCTGTCCTTCCAGGTAACTCCCCCTAGTTTATATACTGGGCATGATGTTCTATGATGTGGAATGGAGTACACCTTTGGTCAATTCAGGTCACCTGTCCCGGCTCTGCTCCCCCCTAGTTTCTTTTGCATACCTTCTCACCGGCAGAACATGAGATAAGAAAAAAAGTCTTTGACTTAGCAAAAAACCAAAACATCAGGGTGTTATCAACACCATTCTCATTCTGAATCCAAAACACAGCACTGTACTAACTACTGAGAAGAAATTAACTCTATCATAGCCAAAATTATTTCACCTTGTTACCAAAATATTTATGTCCATACAAGACTCATCTATGCTCTGTAATCATGAATGTGACTAGACTAATATAGCACTGCTAGATACAAGTCCTTGAGATTTACAGTTGATTTCTTATGTTTTCCTTTAGTTTTTTGGCTTCAAGGTTTTCTCAGCTATTTCTTTATTGAGAAATACTCTGTCAAGGTGCAGTAAATGCATTTCTGTATTAGCACTGGAAGAGCAATTATGACAGAAACGAACATGCTCTGTGAATACCATTAACAATAAAAAGGCCCAACTCATTTAATTAGTTACTATGTCCCTAAAGCTTTGAATGTGTGAAATGTTCTATAAGCAGAGAAATATTTTATTATCACTTTACTCAAGGTCCTAGCTAGGCATAATGAGGGAAATTTGAATTTTCTCGTAGGAAATTGGACCAAAAAATTGCTGTCAACCAGGAATCCTGGGAATTGAGCAGCTAAAGGGATTAGAAAAACCTGGAATCCAACAACTTTTACTGTGGAATTAAAGTTTTATTTTTAATAGACTTTGGCTCTAAATTCATTAAAAATGTTAATACAGGAAACAATTAAGAGCCAGCAGAAGGAATTGGGGAAACAAAGACATTAATCAAGGATTCTTCAAAATGAAAAATCTCTTTAGAAATTATATGAAATATCATGTTATCAATGTAAAATCCCAAGTTGTTCTCAATTGTACTGTAGAATTACAAAAGTCCAGATGGAAAAAGACTTGAAGTACTGTATTCATTAGGGCTAGTAAGTTGTGCGTTCTTTTGAGATATATTATGTTGGATCACAGTGTACATTCCTTTGTAAAAGGAGTCTCTGAGAATATACACATATAATCATAACTATATGTTTGGCTACATAAATATTGAAAAATCCAAATCTAGCATTACATTTCCCCCTTTGAAAATACATAAGTGAAATATTGTAGAAAATAACCCATTTTCCTTCTTTTCCCCTTTCTGATGAAGCTTTTTCTATGAATAATTCACAATATTTTCCATGGAGACAAAAAATGAGGATCATTGACTGGATTGTAACTGCTTACATTTCCTTTCCGCAGTCAGCTTGGGACACTGAAGCAGAACAGTGAGGTTGACTTAGGGTTTACTTTACTTTTTGTATCCTAGATACTAAACAAATACAAAACCTCAACGTCCCAGTTTGTATTCTAGGGCTGGGGAAAAAGAAATGCGTTCAGATTTTCAGTTTGGCTGTACTAAACAATGCACTTATACCATTTTACAGAATCAGTGAGACTCAATCACTGGATGGATCATTTTAGCTGGTTTTTTGTTGTAGAACATGCAATACTTTGTGAACTTTGGTTTTATACTTCAGTAGTTTTATTACTAAGTAAAGCAATGATGTAATGTTTTTACTCTTCTTTTACTCCTTTTATTCCATCCACGGAATGGCAATTTCTAGTAACATTGGTATTCTCTCTTTTTATGATGCTGCCGAATTACTTCTCTCTAGTCTTAAGAAGTTCCTGAACGATAATTCTAAACTAATCCTCTACCTAGGAAGGAAACAAAGACTGTATTTTTCGGTATTAGTCATATTCTATCACTACTCTTACAATTTCACAGAAAAATAGTGCACCTTCCAAAAATACATCAAAATTATCTTTGTTGCTTTCAACTCTCCCAGTAGATATGCATTGTGAACATCAAAGAAAGGATCACAAATAAGCCACAGTTACATGATTAATGCTATCACAGATGTTGAAATAAAAAAAAGCCTAATTTGTCATTTTAGCTTATCTTCAGGAATGCTGACTTAGTTGATTGTTGTAACCTCAATAATTTGCCAGGAGATTAAGCCCAAGATTCTGATGTTATATCTGAAAATGGGAATGATCCTTCTCATTCATTATGCATTTTGAAAAAATGAACCCTTTGTCTATTTTTCTGCAAACACAGCTTTGTAGTTCATTGTGCACTTATTAGTGTTTTGTTTTGCTGTTTATTGTGTCACATTACTGCTTTCCCTAGGAACGCTCACCAAGCTTAAAGGATTTTATTGTAGGAAGTTATTTGCAAGGCTCAGCTAAATCCTTTCCACTTTTAATTTAAGCTTATTTTACTATAATTTTAAAGTCCTAAAATGCAACACCGTATTTTTTAAAAATATGTTATGTTATTTTGTAGTTAACAGGTGAGGTGGAGTGTTACTGAGTATATCTGGGCAACGAAGGTCAATAAACTGTACAGGTAGCCAAGGGAAAGTGATGGATCCAACAGTTGTGACAGTGAGGAACAGGAATCCTCTAGTTTAAGCAAACAAACTGCAGGTTTGAAGTGAGGTGCACAAACCTCCATACTTTTAGTCTCTCTTCTTTATTTGTTTTAAATTTGCTCTTTTAAAAAAAAGTGAGCATCTTGTTTTAATTCACTTATTTATTTATTTTTTTATTAATTTCAAAAGCTTCCTGGTATTTTAGAACAGTTGCTTAAAAAAGGAAAAGTCTGGTCTGAATCTCCTTAAACCAATTTCCAGTGCAGTGTCATTTCAGACATCAAGGTAATGGAAAAGACTTCTTTTATCTGTGGAGCCCCAAATACCTGCCAGAGAACCCCACATACAAGCAACTGAAAAGAGACAAAGAAATGCCATAAGAGGATGATTGGGAAAATGAGCATAAGTGAAGTATGTGCTTGTGCCAGTGAAGTCAAAGGGTGCAATGCCAGGTGCAACTAGTGCCTTAATTATTATATGATTTAAGTATTGTTGTTGTTTTTCTCCATGTCCTGCAGTGCCAGAGCAAGTGTAGCAATTCCATTTATATGGACTGACATTTGGAATACATAAAGCCTTGTAACTGAGGATAAGAGATCTCACTGGGTAAGGGATCTCATAAAAACTCACTATCACATTCATCAATATAATAAATATAGAAGTTATTTTATCTCTAAAGTGCTGCCTAATGCCATTCCCTTCTCAAGTCTTCTGCTTGTAAGTACAAGCAACGGCAAAATGGAATAGACTTCTTTCAAAATATTTGTTTTTCAAATGATGACTAGTATTGTTGAAGAATTTACCAAAATATACTTTAAAATAACAAGTGAATAAATATACAAATAAATATATTTAAATAAAAATAATAATCCTAGAACTATGGTTAATTAATCTGAAGATAACTGAGGAATTACATAGGAAAGCAAAGGCATAATACATTAAAATTATCAGCAAATAAATCTAATGACCAGATTTATCAAAATCTGGAAAGGTTCTATACTGAGCAAAAGCTACAATGGAACAATCATTATTAATACTAGCTGACTATAAGATCAGTTTTTACAGCAGCAATATTACAGATAAAAATTATAAATAAACAGGTGATTATTAGTCTGAATATGAAATAAACATTGGAAAAACAATTTTCAAAGCCATTGCTCAATTACTTTATTGATTAGGATTAAAAAGACTAAATGATTAACAACCCATATATACTGTGAAAACAATAGTGAAATATTTCAACTCTGCCTGTTGAAACATTTAGGAAAAGAGGACAGCTCCCACAGATGATTTTAAACACTGATATTTATACTTCAACTTAATTACAATTTGTAGCTGTACGGAATTACCTGCTTCTCCAAAAGCCGTAAAAACTGATGAGGATGCCAGAAACATAAACTACTCCTTAATAATATGCATTTGGAACTCTTGAAAGAGAAAGAACCAGAGTTATAATAAAAATGAACTAAAGAAGCTCTCACAGAAAGCCTAAGTTGAAATCAGAAGAAAAAATCATTACTGAGCAATTACTTATTAAAACAGTTAATTACATTAAATATAAGAAGAAATCTATCTACATTTTATTAAATGGTCCTAGTCATGAATAAATGAATATGGGGTGTAAACAGTAGATACAGATTGCTACTTTCAAGGCTAGATATAAAAATCTAACAAAAGAGGAAAATCTGATAGTTAATAATGCTATGGATTTGTCTTTGAGAAGAAAGAGAGGCACTAGTGATAGAGACTTGGAAAGGATGTGTAGGGAAACAAGAAAGGTGAAGAATGAAATCTGTGGATAATGGATGTTATTACAACTGTCCATAAACTCTGGAGACTGCATGAGGACTCTTTAATGGGACTTTTTTAGTTCTGACATGTAGATCTATCATCTGTTAGGTACCATGTATTTGCTGTGAATCAGCTTCTGTTTAGTCTAGCTTACCCCAGAACAAAATTTATTGGTTTCTTATTCAAGTTTCTTTTTATAAATTGTCTAATCAGTTCATTTGATAGAAATGTTGATGCATGTCTTGGTTTTGGATAGAATTTTGAGGATCTGATGCAAGTCTTTCAAGTTTTTTTTTGTTCCTTTCTGGAATATAACTTTTTTTAGGGGAAGGGAGGTGATGGTGAGGTTTGGGTTTGCTTGGGGTTTTTTGATAACTATGTATTTTGCGTTCCTCTTGGAGTTCCTATTTACAAAGCTCAAGTGGTATTAGTTCACTATGTGATCTCCCATACAAGTATGTGAAATTATGGAAATTGATTTAGAAAAAATTAACACTATCAAAATACAATGATTTCATGAATGTATGACGTTTTCCTCATTTTCCTAATTTTTTAAAGACAGAGTTCTCTCTAGAAAGAATTTGTGTGTTTAGGGGCTAAAACAAAAAAGATCTTGAAACATTCTAAATTTGAATCTGAGATTCAGTGCCTTACTACACAGACAAATTCCCACATATACAATGCCAAAGCTATTTTGGGTTTGCAAATGTTATGCCAGAGAATCTGATATCGTTTGATGGAGAATTCCTGTTCACACAGAAAAATTATACCATGTTTCCCCTTAAATACTTTGCAACTTTTCGTTCCTCTTTCAGTGGAATTTATGTTTCATGCTGTCTTTGTGTACAAGCAAGTAGGAATAACATTTGTTTTAATGGATTGTTTATTATACAAATTAAGTGCACAACCCCTTAAAATATGTAGGAACGGCTTAAATATATGCCTGTGAATTCTCAGTGCACCTGCAGACTAAAATCTCAGTTAAGCCACCCTCTTTTTTCTGATATGGATGTCAGTTCTATTCACAGTAATTATAGTTTCATGCGTGTGTGTGTGTGTGAGGACAAAATAAAATAAAACCTTCCACCTATTTGTAAAGAAGATAATTCCAGTGGAGTCTAAAGAGCTGCACAAACTCCTACATGAGCAAAAAATAAAAAAGCAAATCCACAACCCTATCTCATTTTAATTGAGTATTTGAACTGTCTGCCCTTATTTTAGATACATGTAGCTCATTTAACTTAGTTATTAATCAGAATTTAAAATCAAAGAAAGAAAAGAGAGTTTGTCCTGAAACTCTTAATTTTTAGAATGCAAATGGGAACATAGCATTCCTAGATATGATTCTCACTAAAAATTTTATTTCTTGCAAGCTTCACGTTTGATGGTAAAGAAGTCAGTAAAAATGTACAAGACTTCATCTATTCAGCTGTCTTCTTGTGTTAAGATTCTGTGTTTCATGTTGTTGTCATTTTGATCTGAATAATTACAAATAAAAACCATAAATAAAAGAGAAAAGACAACCTTGAAAAAGGTGTAATGAATGCCTTGTGCAAAGACTCCACTGCACATGAAAACAGAAGCTATAGCCATCAATGTTTCTTTGTCAGTCTCTATGTCTACAAATAAGCTGCAATAAAATATCCAAGAGGAAGAAAGAGAGATTTGCTATTTGGGCTCCATACATTTAAATGTATACTGTATTAGACTTCCTACAATCCCCAACTCTTTTATTGATGGGAAATTAGCCTTGCCAACCTTGTTATACATCCTCAAGAAATTTGATTTCTACTACTGCAGAAGGCACACTTAAAATAAATTTAGCAAATTGGGCTTTGGTTAACTCTTTTTGAGTTTGATCCCATCCAGAGCCAAGCTCTTTCACTGTTCTTTAGATAACCTTTCTTTAAATACTGTGTTGCTGTTCAGAGTGATGGTTTCAGAGTGGTGCCTAGTCCCAGAGCTCTCTTCCAAGGCCACACCAGAGAATAAGACGTAGAAGGCACTTGGAAGGGAAAATAAAAAAGAAGAAGAATATTGTTATAGAAGGTCATGGATAAGGAATGGAATGGGCTTATAAAATTCTTCTGTGTCTTCTGAGCTTTTTCACCACATCTCTGTTAATTCTTCTGGAGCTGTATGTGAACTTCCATTACGGACTGCTACAGGAGTATGACCTGCATTATCTGAGATAATTGGCTGTGTGCAAGGATTTCTTTCCCCAAAATCACTGAGAAAAGCCAGTGTTCCATACCAGAATGACAGTGGAACAAAGCAGTGTGAACGTGGGGTTTTTTTCCTAGATAACCCTTGCATTTTTTACAGTGTCATTAAACATTATTCCAAGTGTTCTGGGTCTCATCAGAGTTCTGGAAATCAATCTCTACAGGATTTTGCAAGTGCTGAGATTTTTTATTAAGGCTTTAATATTAAAAGTCTGTTTTCAAACCCAAGACTTCAGAATAAAAAGAGATGGCATAGGAATTTTGGCTTCTATTTGACTACATTTTTGTAAGCAAATTTCTAAAACTCAAAATATGAAGTCTGTCAAAAAATCAGTGTACTTTTAAAGAACAAAAAAAAGTCTCTTAACTTTTTGAACAATTTATAAAATTTTTCAAATTAATATTTCCTCTTTCCTACTGATTCAGTTGAAAAAGATCTTTTGTGAAGGTTTCATTTGTTTAAGATGGTGCACGGCCTCTATCTGCACATGCATTTAAACTAATGCTTTTAGTTTCAGTAGAGCCAGTCAGTTCTGACAACTGTTTGAGCAGAGAGCTCTATTTGCGGATTTCTAAGTGATAAAACATTATGAATAACTTACATATAGTCTTAATACTATCCTTATTTCTTGAGAAGCAGACATCCTGAAAGGTTGCAGTTTTCATTGAGATACACATGGGCAAGATTTTTAGTCTTGTAGGTGACAATTTGTCTAGGTGTGCCCAAAGGGATCACTTGCTGCTTATTGGCCTGTCCTAGTTTGTGCTGTATGAGAAAATGTCCAGAGATTTTTCAGGGGGGTAGGATGCAGCAGCAAGTACTACAAATATATGATTTTGAAAGGACTGTACGAGATCATTCCCTCCAAGTTCTTCCAAAGTTACCCAACAAACTTTACTCACTCAGACACTCTCATGTTATGCTTCAGCACACATAACTCACACTCTCTGTTCAGTGCTACAAAATCCTTATTTTGATGACATGCAACACAGCCACTGTCTTATTTTATGTGTTTTGAATAGGACACACACAAGATAATATTGTTTTAGGAAAAGCAGGAGATTATATAGGGTTCAGTGGAGACTCGTTGTATATTGTGGATGATGCCAGCCTATGCCACTCGGTTTTAGGACCAGAGAATAATTCCAGACTTGTTGCTTTTAGTTGAATACATAAAGTCTATAGGGCTTGCCAATGTAACAGTGTTAAAAGATTTAATAGTACATGTAAAATTAATATTTTATTATCTCAAATGAAATATTATAATTCATAAAAAATTAAATTATTCACTTCTGGCATTTTGAATGACTGGCTGGTACTATCACACAATCATGGAACTGTGAAGGGAGTGTAGGGTATGAAACAGAGCAAAAGGCTTTAAATAAGAGAAGCATTAACCTCAAGCAGTTTTCTAATACTGCATTGGCTCTGGATGAATGATGGCAGCTAAATCTATTATACCTGGGAAGAGAAAGAGAAGAAGATCATGAGAACCTGAAGGAGTTAAGTGAAAAAAAGTTTTTACCATAAAACTTGAATCTCTGGTTCCATATACTAAATTGTCTATATGATTTGTGTCAGAAGATTTCCTGTAGCTTTTTAAATTAATGTTTTTATGTTAAATGTTGAATATATACGCTCAACATGCATAGCATGGTTCTTTTACAAGCTTATTCTAAACTCCATTAATTCTATCCTATCCTATTCATTATTTTGCCCTTTAATAGTTTATTAAGTTCTATGTGTTTAAACATAAAAAATACAGGGAAAGCAGACTTAAATTATGGTAACATGCAATAAATATAAAGGAATACACCAAGAATCCTTTATAAGAATAGGAAAGGAAAGATCCTTTACACGTCTCACACTTAGCATATAAATACACACCCATACGCCTTAAAAAATAAAAGCTGATTCTGAAAGCTCACTGTGGGTCTAGCAGCTAGACAGTGTGTTATTATCAAAAGGCTGTGGAGATATTGTCAATTTCTGTGTAATCACCTAGCATGACAGTGGCAACCCAGGAGGTGAAAGATCAGCTTCTTTGTCTTGCCTGTATTGAGGCATTAGGAATTTCATCATAGCAGGAGAGTTTGCTATTCACCAAACTGCAGAACATTTTATGCAGAGATTTTTCTTTAATATGTTTCACTGTATTGTCAGAAGGGTAATAAACTGTGACAAAGGTTTTCATGTTTTTGAATGAAAAATATTTATAGAATGAAAATTGTTGCTTGGTAAGTCAACTATGCAACCTCGTTCAAAATGAAAAGAAATGTCAAACACTTAGTATTCAGTCTTAGGAAAGAGCTTCATTTCTAATGTAGCACTAAGGAGAAATACAATTGAAAAATTTAACAGTGGGCTAGAAAACTACAATTATACGGGAGACACTATTTGCATTATAGGTATTTTGAATGACGATTTTTTAAAAAGGTCCCAACATGATAACTGCTGCAAAGGATTTCAGGAAAAAGAGTTCTCTTAAAAAAAAGATCAAAAAAATGCAACAAAAATAAAAAATCTTGTCAGAAGAGAGAACTGAGGTTGTTTATCATGGATATATCACAGATGAGATATACAGCACACTAACTTCATGTAGGATGAAACTACATATACAACAACAGTACAATACATTTTTTTCTAACACCGCATAGCTGTGTGTTATCACTGGATTATTTGTTACCAACCATAATGACCACTCTCCATTCATCAGATTTTAATGTAATATTGCCAATTAAATAGGGACCATTGTTTTGTTTTGTTTCCCTAATCTGGTTAATCACTTGATGGTACATCTGTATCAGCAGAATTAGATTCCTGTGAAGAGTTATACAGGAGATGTTGTGCTACCCAGTCAGGATCACATAAGAAGCCTCAATACAGTATGTTACTTGTGCTGAATTCTACCTCTTTCCAAGGCCTCAGTTCACTAAGGTGTCTTCCCACCTCTATTTACTATTTATGGCAGTCTCATTTTTGTTGTTCTAAGTCATTTTGAGGTTAAGCATATGCTTAGAAATCTGGCTCAGTTGAAATCCAAGTAACTGACCTGAAATTGCACATTTTATGTGGTATAAATAAGAAATTTGTAATCAGTATAGCAACATCTGCCAGACTTTGCAATAACAGACTCCGTAGGAGAACATTCAGGAGTAGATGACAGCAACAGAGGAATTGCTCAACCAATTTTTTTTACTTTATTTTATCAATCTTCATGGAGTGGTTTTGTCACTGGAACAGTAGTGCTCATTCACCAACCACCAGGTTATTATTAGATGTTCTTAGTTCTACATAAATTCTGAACAGAAACTTCTAAATAAATCAGCATTTTCAAGTGCCACAGATGAAAGCACTTATAATTATTCAGAATATCAGGTTCAATGTGATTTTGAAATCTAGATTTCTGCTTGAAACACTCTAAAATATGTATTGCATTATTTGATGAATAATTAACCAAAGAGTTAGGTTGAAGTAATAAAACCATACTAGTGCAGAATTTAATGGAAAAGCTAGTTTGTCCTTCCTTTACCTTCTTGTTCCCACAAAAAACCTCCCACCACCCCTTCACATTGCAGTTTAAAGCTTGCTTGTCAAGTTATACTAATGAAGCATTAAAAGTCAGAGTATGCAAGCGCAGACAAATCAGCAAATTGTTATTGTTACTTTTGCCACAGCCAGGGATTTGACTGCTTAGACCATGGGACTCACTTTGAGAAACTTTCTCTGCTAGGGGCTGATGGGGTTTGTCTGCCTGGGCTTGCCAAGCTGATGAAGAGAGTTTTAAAATTGCTGGGGAAGGGGAACTCAATCCATCCCAATCCTACCACTTTGATGCCAGTAGCAGCAAGAGATGCCCAGAGCCCTGACACTCCAATCTGTAAGCCAGCTTCATCACAGACCCAACTTAAATGCCTCTATGAAAACACATGACATCCTTGACTCTGAACCGGAAACACATGGATTTGACAGATGGACCGCTGGATGGATAAGGAATTGGCTGGATGGTCACACTCATGAGTTGTCATCAAAGGCTCAATGTTCAAGTGGAGACCAATGGTACTTCTCCAGATTTAGTATTGGAACAGGCACTTTTTAACATCATTGTCACTGACATTGATGACGGGATTGAGTGCACCCTCAGAAAATTTGCTGACAACACTGAGCTGTTGTCAATACATGTGGTGTATTGATACATCAGTACTGTGTGGTGCTGTCAATACATTGGAAGGAAGGAATTCCATCCAAAGGGGCCTTGACAGGCTTGAGAAGCAGTACTTTGCGAACCTCACAAAGTTCAACAAGAATACACACAGCCTAGAAAGCCAGCTGCAGTCTGGACTGCATCAAAAGAAGAGTAGCCAGCAGGTTGAGGCTGCTGATTCTGCCCCTTGACTCCACTCATGTGAGAGCCCAGTTGGAGTTCTACGTCCAGCTCTGAGGCCTTCAACGTGAGAAACACATGGACCTGTGGGAGGGAGTTCAGAGGAGGTCCAGGAAGATGATCAGAGGGCTGGAGCATCTCTCCTATGATGACAGACTGAGAGAGCTGGGGTTGTCCAGTCTGAAGAAGAGAAGGCTCCAGGGAGACCCTATATCCGTCTTTCAGTACCTGTAGAGGACCTATAAGAAAGCTGCAGAGGAACTTTCAGTAAAAGAATGGATAGGATTAGCTATAATGGCTTTAAACTGCAAGGGAGTAGGTTTAGATTAGATATAAAAAAGAAGTTCTTTATTGTGGGGGTGATGAGACACTGGAACAGGTTTCCCAGAGAAGTTGTTGATGCCCTATCCCTGTAAGTGTTCAAGGCCAGGCTGGAAGGGGCTCTGAACAACCTGGTCTAGTGGAAGGTGTCCTGGCCCATTGTAGGGGGATTGGAATTAGATGATCTATAAGGTCCCTTCAAACTCAAACTATTCTATGATTCTATGTATTTAAATAAAGGTGTTTTGATAAAGTGAGACCCAGAGTTCTCAAATTAGGTTTCAGCAACGGATTCATTCTAGACTGAATTGACATTTCATTGGTAAATTAGTCCTTTTTCTGTCATGATGGGAGAGAAAAGGTTAATGAGAACCTGCAATTTACAGTACAAAGTTCCTTCCAATATTGATTTTTCTTTCTTGTTCAAGAGACCATGTGCTACCTAGCAGGGTCTGTGATTCTTAAGCACACTTGGGCGCTGTCTACCTATGGAGCATGTTTACCAAGACTGTACCCGCATCAATCATAACTCCATGTGGTGTGCTCTTAACTCTCTGTAGATGTGTAGTAGCAGCAGGGTCCCTTTCCTACTGCTCACCACCTACAGTCTGCCAGTCCCATTTGTCTCCAAGGGATCACACTGGTAATTCCATGTAAAGAAAGGTAATTCAATTGGGAATTACTCTCAAAGGCAGCAGACCAGGCTTCCTCCTTGACAAATGCTGAATGATTAATAGAGAGAGAGTGTAAAATCTTTTTATGTTCATTTTAGATAGAATCCAAAGTGTTGCTAACATGAAATGTCATATTTTTTTCTAACTTTACAGACCATATTCAAAATATATGGATTGAATATGAGTGAGGCATGTAACATTTCTAAGTAAAGCTAAGCAGTATGAGAAAACTAATATTTTAACAGTAATCTCATAGTGAATTAGGATGTAAGAAGTGCATTCAAAAGTCTCTATTCTACCAAACCCCTTCAGTTTTAGTCAAACAGTGATAGAGCTGTAGAAATAGGGCATCCCCAAACAGGTCCAGTGTAGAAACACCAGGATTTTAAAGTCTGAGTTTTCTCATTTTGTAACATATATCCATTACAATATTTTGAAACTTGATAATAGGAAGTACTTCAAAGCAAGAGCAGCAGCTCAGGTTCCCCTTGAGAATATAACTCATTAAATTGTTTTCACGATTTTCACTGCAATCATTGGGAAATAAGTATTTTTCCTGATCAGCTGAGGTTAGTTTCTTTGGTTTTTTTCCTCTTTACTTGGGTTTCTTTGTTTTTTTTGTCTTTACTTGATCAGAGCCTAATAAAGCACTCTTCACTCATTACCGATTACTCAATCATATGAATGATCAATGGCAGTGATTAGACCAAAGAGATGTTTACTAAACCCAGACCACCATCTGATTTGAAAAGAGCTTTTTCATTATTCTTCTGTGACAGTCTGTGGTGCTCAGATTTCTTTAGGATAAATCTCTGCTGATCTTTATTCATATATATACACAAGACAATGAGGTGTGCCCTTTTTAGGTTTGATGACGCATTTCTCTATTCTATTCCCATCTTTCAGTGTTGGGGGCTAAAAGTTGAAAATAGCTTGGAAAATCAAACAGATTACAATAAAGTCAACAGCCATCTAAGTCAGTCTTATGTACACTTCTTAGTTCATCTTGTGGATAGATGCTTGGAGGATCAGGGCCCAAATTATATCTAGGTTTATATTCAAATTCTGTATGTTAATGCAAGCTCTCATGAATTTTTCTAACAATTCTCTTCAAAGTGTCACTACTCACTAGACTAAGAACTCAGGAATAAGAAGATAAAGTAACATAAGCAACAAAAAAGGGATTGGTTCCAGCACAAAATCTCTCTGTTAGTTTTACACTTATTATATAATGTTACATATTAAGACAGAGATCTATACTGAAATATGTGTTTTCAAATTTACTGATAATCTGTTCATAAAACAAAAAATTTTGTCTATGAATTACAGAGAAAGCATTCCAAAACCCACTTATGATGTCACATTTTTGTTGTGATTATCTGTTTATGATTTTAGAACTTTGTACCCTTTTATTTATAGAACTCCACATGATCTGGTTATAATAAGCCTTTGAAAGCCAATGTATCATAGACCATTTACTCACCCTGGAGAAAAAGTAAGATATTAAACACTAGCATTGGGTGAAAAAGATATGAAATGGAAAAGAAACACAAGAAACTAGTGTTTAATTCCCTTCTGACTTTTAAAAATGTGTGGACACAGAAGGTAAAGATGGAAAAGTTAAGGTTCTGTTTTGGAACTCTGCATTTCTGCCAGTAACAATTTGCAGAAACAGTCAAAATTTTTTAAGTAATAGCAAGGGTTGAGATATGACAAAATGAGGTGCTATTCAAGACACACAAGCATAGTGCGTAACAGGTATTTCTTCTTGATTTCTGTATTTAATACATATTGAAAATACTTTTTTAATGTTTTTCACTTTCATAGTTTGCTGAGGAAAGGCCAAAAATGTACATTACTTTGCTAGAAAGTATATTGAACAGGACAGTGGTGTCCCATTGACAAGCACTCCAGCAACCCAAATTAATTTCTTTCAGGTTATATCGTAAACACATCCCTTGCATACATGAACTATGAATCCTAAATTTACATATTAGAATTCACATGCGATCAAGAAATTGAAGATTCAGCTCTTAGTTTAAATTTATTTTTAAAGAAATGCAAAATATCATAAAGAAAGTGTTTCTTGGCACATGAAAAAACTTGAGGAAGGATTTCCCAAATTAAAACTGCAGGGGTACAATGTCTCAAAGACCTCAGAGCTGTCTAGGTATGCAAAGTTCCTACTGAAAGGGAACTTGAACTTTGTTTTTTTGTTGTTAATATTATTTAATTGTGTGCATCTCTCTGAGATGCTATGTAAGAGACATAGCCACAATAAGTATGCTATATGATCAAAGAAAAGATAAATCACATTGTTCAGAAGGTGATTCAAATCTTCAGGGGGTTGAAGGTGTTTATTGGTGTCAATGGACCACGTAGTGATCCAGGGCAATTCCAGTCCTAAATTAGATATTTAACTCTTTATGACATAATTCCCTCTTTTACACCGAGCTTCTGTTTAACTCTGAACAGCCTTTTCTGCTTATATCCTTGCAGATATTAAAAAAAGCAAGCTTGTATTATTTGTCCAAACCCACAGCTGCATACTGCTCATTTATGTAGATATAGTGGACTTTTAGCCTCAAAAAAGTATCTGCACAATTCCAGAATGCTCCCTACCATACTAAAAGAGGAACAGAAATGCAGCAATGTGTCACACAGCAGTCAGAAAGGCAGGTTCTTCCAGAAAAACAGTCTTTTCCCATGTGACATGTCAAAGATAGATCTGCTTTCTTCTGTTTTGTAGTAGGGGAATCAAGGGTGACTGTGTTTCCCACAGAAAAAATGAAATATGGTACATATGGGAGCAACTCTGATGGTTTTATATTCCTAAATCCTGAACTCCCTTGAGCTATAGGTTTCAGACCTATGGTATCTAGGGAAGCAAATTCTTCTAGAAACTCACAAAGAACCCCTGAGTATTAGAAAGTACTTCAACTGCTTGTGGATAGTGACCTATGAAGGTTTATGATAAAAATATGTCACTGAATAATAAATACATAAAGTGATATATATATATATATAATTTTGCATATTTAAAGTTTTAAATATATAAAAAGTTACAGGTATACATATAATTTTATGTATACATATAATTATATATATATATGTGTGTGTGCATATATATATTCCATAGTAATCTGGAGAGAAAGTCAAACAAGATCAATTTGCAAAATTCTAGAGTTTTTGTTTTGTTTTCTCAGATTCATATACCAATATAGCAACTAAACAAAATCAATACTTTCTCTGGAATCAGA
This sequence comes from Oxyruncus cristatus, assembly GCA_013399855.1. Classification (NCBI taxonomy): domain Eukaryota; kingdom Metazoa; phylum Chordata; class Aves; order Passeriformes; family Cotingidae; genus Oxyruncus; species Oxyruncus cristatus. The sequence goes on along the minus strand of VXAY01007404.1, from coordinate 950,127 downwards.
TTTCATCAAATGGTTATGAAGCTGGGCATTGCATGACTTGATCTCCACCTCTACTGTATATTAAATTGCTAGGGAAAAAGAATTCCCTTTCTAAAACATAAAGGCCTGAGGTGTGTAAGATTAAAAGGCCAAAAGTTAAGAACTAGTTCTCTAGCAGGACCATGCTTTAAAAGAAACTTATGAAAGCAACTTAAGAAAAACTTTGCTTTTCTTTTTATTTATTTATTGTAGTTATTTTCCACATCATTGCATTTAATGTTAGGAGGAATTGAAGCACAAAAAGTCTCAGTGATGCTGACTGAGACAGTGACTCGTTGGTCATTCAATGATGGCTCTCATTCAGTGAAATCCTCAGTGATAAGGCAGAAGAACAAAGACCTGTCTTTGTCACTCTGGGAGGGAGATAGTCAAAGATGTTTCAAGAAGGTGCATTTTGCTAAAATTAAAGTTGAAGCCTGATTCAGGCTTAAATGCTGCTTTTAGGTATAGTCCTAAGTATGGGAGAATTGAGAATGTATAAAGCCTCTTGAGGAATTGTTGAGGAGTACCTTTAAGGTCATGTAAAAGAGATGACTTTTCTGCAGCACAGTTCCCTCTTATGCTGGAGTGAGAGTAAGGGCTTTATGAGCTTATATCTTCCTAACCCTGGCTGCTTTTAGACTGCTAAAGCATTCTCACCTTAAAGAAACTCTAAGTGCATGGGTTTAGGTGGGATTTAAGATATCTGGATATGATGTGAATATATAAAAGTATAAGGGAAGGCTTTGCAAGCCTTTTCCACACAAGGTCTGTCTTCAGTGAAGGTGCAAATGCATGGAGCGGTACTGTGGGACATAATGAGTATTTTTGGCCTCCCTCATATGAGTAGAGCTTAAGTCCTGAAGATTTTCCCATAAAGGTTTCATAGGCAAAAAAGAAAATAAAAAAAAAAAATGTGAATTCTAACAGGTGGCTAATAATTGAATGTATGAGTGCTGATGGTCAAAGTACAAAACTGAACTTTTGAATTCCCTGAGAAAAGCCTGCTACTTCCTGGCTGTGACCAGGATAGGCTGGTGGTAAATTTTAATAACAGTCAGATTAAAAAGAAATTTTTAGAGAGAAGACTCAGGTGGCACATCCTAAGTCCTCCAAAAAGTACAGAGGCACAAGACAGAATCACCAATTTGAAGGCTCATCACATGTCACACTTCTTCATGTAGAAGATTGAACTGGGAAGAGAGGCATTTTCAGGGGCCTGGAAAGAAGAGCTGGTGCTCAGGGTTCCCCAAAAGCAAAACTGGTTTCAGAAAAATGAACATGAAGTTCCTGAGTGGAGGCAGGCTCTTAGAAATGGGGGAACCTCCTGAAGATGGGGCAGATGAGCAGCGACCAACTCTGAAGTGGATCAGGAGCCATGACCACTAATGCCTGAGACAGGCAACACTGAGTGATGACACAGCAGGAACTAACATGACTGCCCAACTGACCCAGTGCAGCAGCCACCACCTCATGGAAAGTCAAGGAAGTGGTTACATGAGACAATAATGTAGCCTACTGCCTTCTTTGTTCTAGGATGAACTCCAGTCAGTCAAGCACGGTGCTGGTATTCAAAGATGTACTAACCTTCATCACCTCAGCAGTTGTTACTGAAACAGGAATGCATCAGTAAGAAGACAATAAGGTTTATGTGTTTGTTTGTTTTCCCTTCAATGATTCATTTCAGGTTCCCTGATTATATGTCTGGAAGAAGCACAGGTCTGTCTTAATCACTGCAGGATGTTATCCTTGGAATTGTCAGATTCTAAATTAATTATTTCAAATTATTTTACTTCCTAAACAAGAATAAGAAATCTTTTTATAGCTATTAAAAAAAAGGGCAGCTTATGTCAGATTTATTGCTGTTCTATGCTTTTGGATGTTTTCTCTCTGGCAGTCCAACAGTCCATAATATCCCTTATCCCTCTGCCCCTCATTTGAACCCATGCACACACATTTTACTTCTGTGACCTGATTTCTACGATTTTTCCTAATTCAGGTACCTCCACAAAATCAACCACTCTTAATACCTTCACTAAAATATTTCAGGTTATTAATAACCTCACTAAAAATATTTCAGAATAAAAAATGAAATCTGTATGTACCCTTCCAGTCTTTCTCTCTAAGTTTCTGCACTCAGTTATATTAGGACAATGAAGGGGCATAATTTTTTTGTTTGTTTGTTTGTTTTTGTAAACTAACTAAATTGCTGTGGTAGATTTGGGTCTGTCTGCATGAAATACCCTCTGAGTCTCAGTTCCCTCTTTTCCTGGCAGAGGCGACTTCTCAGAAGTCCAGAGCTTTGCAATATCAGTGTGTTGTTAATATCTCTTCCGTAAACTCTTAAGTGAATCTGGCAGTTGGTAGTGATTATTAACCTTGCACTGAACCAGCAATTAATCTGTTCAGGCTGCAGAGGAAGAAGAAAGGGAGAGAGAAAGAATGAGAGAACACAAACTTGCCTGCTCTGGCTCAGTGATTCTGGTGAATCTGAATACCCTGATCTGATATTGTTTAAACTCATTAGTATTCTCTATCTAATCTGCAGATTTAATTCATTACATACATCATTTCCCCATAGCCTATACACCCATTTGTAATTTCCATGACATATTTTTCATCTGCATGCTTTATCCTTGGCAGAGAAAACATGAGGTTAGGAAACAAAACCTTTGATAAATATGTTTTTAGTGGTGTGTGAAGTAATAATAGAAAATAGCCTTTTTTTGCATGCCATGTTCTGCTGCATCATGCTGACCAGGGACTGAAAAAAATTGGCTCCATATAACTTTAAAATGATCTTACTGCTGTTGACATTTCATTGAACTTTATGGAGGATGCATTATTATTTTATTGTCATGTCAGAAATGAGTAAACACAACTGCATTTTCCAACATTATTGGACTTACCTTGGCTGGGAAAACTAGATCTAAGGTAAGTCATTTATGACTGCATCTTCACCCAGTCTGATGCAGGGTAAGAGAAAGGTCTCATCACTTAAATCCAAGGGTGAAAACTAATCAAGGGTGTAAGAGTAGCTGCATGGAGCCAGTGAGCAAAATGCAGAGCGCCGTTTCCAACTTTCACCAGCACCAGTTGCCCACAGAAGAACAAAAGGGAAAGACAAGCATACCAAGAAAAATAATTTTCTTGTTTAGTTACCCAGCAGTCTGTAGCTCTTGGCTTTCCTGATCCAAAGGATCAAGTTTTCTTGGTTTCTGAAATTTTTCCACATCTACAGTGTCCGGTGGCTACTTGTGAAACTTCTACCTACATACTGTGTGAATATTTTTCTTCGTTTCAAAAATAGCACTTGTTAGTTTAATTATGGCCTTAAATTCTTTTTCTGAGACACAAAGAAAAATGATTCCCTCTTTTCTGACTCAATGCAAGTCACAATATTTATATAGCTCCATCATACAACCCCTCAGTCATTTCTTTGCCTACCTGAGATATTCAATCTTTGCTTGTTCAGAAATTGTTCCATACCTTTTATTTTTCTTGTTGCTGTCTCTGAGCTTTTTCCTATTCTGCTATATTCATTTTGAGATGAAGGAACCAGAACTGCACATAACATCGAAGATGCTGACACACACTGAAATTATACAGTGGATGAATGTGTAATTACATCCTTTCCTTTCCACTTACTGCAAGTTTTTCTATCATCCTCAGACACCTCTAAGCAACTTGCCTTGCTCTGTGAAAATAAAAACCTTCCGGGGGTAATGATTTAGATACTCTGTAAGACTGCTAAAGCCATCAGGTACTTCTGAGTCTCACCTTACTTTATAGGTAGTATATTGTCATAACACACCACCATGACTACCTGTGTAATTGTATTCTACATGTCTTGCCTTTTTGCAAGTGTGAGACAGGTTGTAGAATTTTCTTTAGCCCTGCCCAGAAACCTTTACATTCTTTAATTATCTCAGTTCTTCTGATTTCTCCTTGCTTGTTGATATATATTACCATATAATCATTTGTCTGATTGGTCTCAGCATTTCAGGAGAGATAAAGGACTCACCTTTGCCTCTAGGCTGTTGAGACGCTTCATATTATAACACTTTTTTGTCTAATGAGATTTTTTTCTGTAGTTTTTGCGGTCGACTTTTTTGATTCAGAGAACTCCATCTATAGTAAAGACTTCCAAACAGAGATCTAGTGAGAAATCTTCAAAGTTGGTCAGTACCTGAAGGATTTAATAATCATAATTTATCATATCAAAATTTTATTAAAAATATGTATGAAACAGATAACTAAGAAAGTGCCTCACTACTGTCTCCTCATTAAAAAACCCAGACTATTTCAAAATAACATCCTATGGTTAACGGCTATAAGGGGTCTGATTTGTCAGAAAAAAGCCTCATATATTTTGAAGTGAAAGAAGATTTAGAGGAATAAGTAAGGTTTGTAATTGGTCCTATTCCTACACAATAAATAAACTAAAAAAAAACCCAAATGAAAAATTCCCAAACCCACAGCCCCTCTCTTCTAGTACTAATGACAATGAAAAATTCCTCTCAGAGGGCTTTCTTTTGTCCAAGTTTCTTATAGATCTGAGGTGCTATCAAGAGATATGGAACAACTGAAGGTATTTGTGCCAAACACTTCAGATAGCAGAAGCCATATTGAATTATAATGGTTCCAGATGTATCCCTGAACCAGCAAAAACTGGCACAGACCCACGTGGAAGCATACCTATATATTCATAAACAACTCTCCCACTGTCAGTTATAATCCTGAAATTAACATTTTCTTGTGGGTTTACATATGGTTGAGACGATGAATTTGTAGTCATAAAAAATTATTCTCAATCTTTTTTGGCCCTTCAGATGCCTGCTCCCTGTTCACTCTTCTCAGTGGTTGCATGAGCCACAGGATCCCAGCTTCTCACATATCACACATCTCCAGAGTCAATCTCAGTCTCTAGAGTCAATCCTGTAGCTCTATAGACGTTATCTGAAAAAGTAATTCCTCAAAAGATCTAAATACATAACTGGGAAAACATAGATGAAATTAATTTCCTTCACAACAGCAGCAGGTAAGGGCAATGGAAACATGGCAGAGTGACTTACCAGGGCAAGGGCATACTTACACACTAAGTATGTCTGTTTCTTTCAGCTTCATCCCAAGGGATAGGCTTGTTGCTTCTCTCCTTTATCACTGTCTACTATTTGTCTTATCACATTATTCCCTGATCTGATAGAGGTGTCTCCATGGGGCTCTGCGAAGGTCAGTTGTGTGGCAGGAGCACATGATTTTGGATACTTTTTCCCTATTGTTATGACATGGTCAAAACTCCAGCAGATGCTGCTTCTGATCTTCCTTGTGGGGAAGATGTTATCTTTGGCCTTCTTGCTTAGTTCATCAAGAGACAGTAGGGTAATGTGCACACTTTGTTTTCATAGAGTAATCTAAATGATCAGATGATATTACAGAATTCAGTCATGCTGTGTTGCTGAACAGGCAGTACAACTTCCAGGAGTACATACAGGCTCTTCCATAGTGCCTCTTCAGATGACCACCACCTAAGCCATTTCATTTCTCAGTGTCTTAGTTCTCTAAACCGTGAAATCAAATAACAACACCCATCTTCTCAGATACCTTCAAATGTGCTATATAGGTATAAGCACCTTTTACTGACTGATTTTAAAGAAATAGCAGGCAAGCTTGCTATTCATCTGCATTTGAACAGTCTTCATAGAGCTTTAATTTTTTTTTTTTTTTGTAAAAAGTTATGTCCTATATATCAGTGATTTTAGCTGCCAATATCTCTATCAAATTGTCAGTATGTTTCAGGCAAAATTCTTATATGAAGAGCAGGTGTTTCACACACAATTTAACTTGAACTCTCCAAAGCAGTGTCATATACTTCCACGGGAAGTACCAGCTCCTTTTCATCAAAGAGATGCAGAGCTGCAGTAGTTGCTTTGTTATCAAGCAAAGAGGATAAGACAGTATTAGCTTTGAGTAGGAATATACCTTTTTTTTTTTCTTGCTTGATTTCATGTGAAAATAAGTCTTAGCCAATTATACTATCTGTTTGTCTTGTTTTAATCCATTGCCATTTGTCTTTTTCCTTACCTGTCAACCAGTTTTCTCCATAACTACTTGTAAGCCCTTTCATTGATTTCAACCAGATTTGAAAGAGCAGCAAAAAGACCATTACAGTCAGTAAAATATTTGTTAAGTATGCATAAGAGAAGGAAATTAGCACAACTAATGAGAAAAAAAAATGGGTAGAACTCAGCCTCATAACTTCCATTTGGTAGCAGCCAGATTGCTAACAAGTGTACAGCTAACAGATTGCATTGGACAAAGAATACACATAGGTGTAGGTCCATAATACCTTTCAGAAATATTTCTCCTCAGATGAACCTTTCATAATGAAGCACTGCGAGTGTAAGAGTACAAACACATGTGAACCAAGGTTTCATTACTTTTGCTTCTTCTTGAACAATTTGATAAATAACCTTTTGCATATGATAAGTATCTCTGAACAATGATCCATGTTCTAGAATGCAGTTACTATTATTTTTTATATAGGATAGGGGAAGCTGTACATTGTTTCCTTACTGTCGCAAGACTGCTCTCACAGGTTTAAGTTACCACAAGCAAACAAAGCCTGGTTCTCTACTAGAAATTATCTTCCAAAATACTTCTAACTCTTGTTCTTCTTTCAGAGGCTTTATTAGTAATCATCCTGTCTTCATTGTTGATACCTCAGATCACAGTAGAGGAGAGATATATTTATGACAATCGAATAGAAGATGCAGAAAGATCTTGGTGTAGAATGAGTTTTCAGGGAAGGCTAGAATAATTGAAAGTCTGCCCACATCTCCATATATCCTCTCTGACATTTTTTTCCTACCATAATTAGGATGACATTCACAATAACAGCTACCATTTTCCCTACAAACATAAACAAACAAAACTTCCCCAATTAGTTTCACAAGATGACTGAAGGAGCAGAGCTGAAGATTCCTTTAGGAGCCTTACTATGCTAATCTAATTAGCCTGGGAAACACTCAGATATTATAGAACTGAAATCAATAAAAACTCTGAAAACCATGATTTACACTTCAGTCACAAAAAGGATTAAGCAGACATTTCACCATTCTTTTGCTTATGATTTTCATGAGCAATAAGCAGAACAAACAAAATGCTTATCTAAAGGGTCACATGTAAATAAGCATGCCATAGCCTGAATATTCGTTGTCATGGAAAAATTAGCAGAATTAATTTATGAGCTATAATGAAATCAGTAAACCACTTACACACTGTGTTGCTGTTTCAGTGAAGAGAAAATATATTCAAACTCCTAAAATAATTTTGGAACTTTTAAGAAGTAGCAATTCTTCAAAATCTAGATTCCACTTTGACTAGTTATAAAAATGCATGTGGAATTTACTCATAAGACCTCTCTCAGCAGTTGTCAAAGTAACCGGAGCTCATCTTTGTGGCTTTTGCATCATGGCTTTTAGTGGGAAAAGAAAACACTACTCTTAAATCAGGGACAGAATCTGCAGAAAGTGGCTCAGTTGTTTTCAAGGACACTAAGACACTCAAGCTGCATTCCCCACAGGTTGCAGTCTGAGAAATTTCCCTGAACTTTTTAATCTAGAGTGAAATCTGCATTTAATTTACAGAAAAAAAATGAAGTAAATCGGCATGAGGAAATATGCACTTACATACATGCAAGTGCTTTTAGAGTACTGTGATATTGAAAAAAAATCAGCACTGAGGAAGCAACATGTCAGTATCATTGCTGAAAAGGTTTTGCTACAATGAAATTTTACATCAGTGTGCCCTTCATCATTGCTTCAGCCACTCCAAATTGCTTTCCTGGACAGCAAATCTAGCTCATTCTGAAGCTTCTGCCCTCCTCTTGCCTATTATTTTGCTATGCATCAGGTAGCTTCTAGGCAGCTTAATTGTTTCTTCACACTATGTAAACCATTTAACTTATCTGGCATCCTACAGAAATTAAGCTCATCGTGGACCCAGTGGCCCAGATGACAACAATTTTCCACAAGGTACAGCAGGGAACTGTATTAGTGGTAAAGCTCAAAGGAAAAAATACATTACCTGTGACACAAGGCTGTAAAGGGAATGGAAGAAGAAAGTGATTTGTCAGATTATATTTGTAGTGGTCAAGTGAGGTTAAAAATGGTCAAGGGTTACAAATACTGATTGAGAATTTATTGTCAGTAAAACTGGTAAGGGTTATTGTCTTTCATTATAATGAAACCCCCCTTCCCACCCCCTCTCCCACTTCCTTCCCCTCCAGCACTCTGGCACCCTAAAACGTCTGAAATCCTTGTCTTTTTACCTACATAGTAATGAAATTAGTTAAACAAGAGAATAAACATAAAAGAGTAAATCAGAAAGGGGGAGAAAACCAGGTATTAGTATCCAGTAGGATTTGTTTGTCAAATAATGATTAAATGGAGTGAAAGTGATAGAATTTTGCCCAGTAACTGTTTGCAAGCTAGTCTTTTTGGGTTAGAAACTGGTGTTGAATCTGAGTGTTCCAAAATGTGATTCAAAACACGATTTTCTCTAAATGCATTTGCCAGAGGTAAATGTAATAATTTATGGAGTGTGCAGAAAATGTTTTCTTCAGCTATTTGCTATTCAGAAAAGGTTTTCCTTTGCTCTTACTGTTAGGCTTTTATGCTGGTAGTCTTATTAAGGTCAAACCCTATCAAAATATTACCTCTGGGGTCAAAAGGGTAGTGTAGTCCTTCCCAAGGCTATTACGCATTTTGGTGATCAACTGCCAGAGGGCACTTAAGAGAGCTCTAGAGCAGTACACCAGCCCCTGGAGAACGAAACAACATCTAGTTTTTGACAGCTTCCTGTAGTCATGAACTGGGAGATTTATGAGGTTAGATTTGATCTCTAGTTCTGTCTAAAGCCAGGTATGTTGTATGCTGCATTACTAAACAGGCTACTAAGCAAAGCTAATATAGCTCCTTAAAGGTGAACTTGAAAGGCTATTTTTAAATCTCCAGCTAGCTAGCTAAATCCATTTTAATGCCAGCTGTAAGAATTAGGGAAATGCAATCTCACATGTACTTTTGATTAAAGCAAACAGCTAAAGCAACACTCTGTCTGCTTTCCGGTTATGCTTCCTCAGCAGCAATGGAAGCACAAGCCTAGAAAGGATAAATTTTCATTTATGTTGTTCAAAATTTCTAATATTCTCCTGTGCTGAAAGTAGTCAGGACTATCTCTTCACCATGTTCTATATGCCCTAGATCAATATGGTCTGACTCAGCATCTTAAGCTTGCCCGGAACTTCTGAAACTTCTATACCTTTTTTATGTTATGTTACCTTCATTTAGACAAGGATAAATAAAGGCAGAAATCTAGTCCCCTCCTCATAAAGACTAAGTTTTGAAAGACACACTGTTAAATGATGCCTTACAATTTTGTATATGACATACTATGAGAAAGGTAAAGATTAAAATGCATTTAAATGCTTGAGCTACATGAAATGAGTCTCAGTATTTTACAGATGTGATAAAACTGCTGAAGTATCTCTGAACAGTTCTATGTGTTTGACTAGACAATAACTTTGAATTGACCTGTAATTATTTCTATACGCTAGAATCTGGTACCTGAAATCCTAGACCTCAAAATCTGTGAATAAACCTCGTGTCAGTCAAATTGCTGAGTGACTTTTTTGAAAAAGGGGTTTCTTTAGGGGAAAGGTATTCTGCTGTTCACAAACAGAAGAGGAAGCAACCCTACGAAGAAAAATGAAAAGCATATTCCCCCACAAACACCAAAAGAAAAACCCTGGAGGATTTATCCAAAAGGAGGATCCATTAGGGATGTGGTCATAGAGCAGAGAGAGTGAGTTACAAGTCATAGCTGTTTACAGCCCTTAACTGGGTGCATGTTGTTACCAACCTTTCTTCCTGAGTTAAACCTTACTTTATATACTAACCCTACTAAAACCAATGGGCATGCTAATCCAATTCTCATCAGTACTAAACAGATCTTTGAATTTGACAAGTCTTTAATTCATCTTCCTTTAAGTATAGACAAGTGGTTCGGACTTAGCTTAGTATTCTCCTTTTCCTCCTCATTTCTTAATTATGCTGAAATGCTAAAAGGCTTTCTTACCGCAGTATTTTATTTACTTGTCTTTAATTGATATAATTTCAGAGGAGATACTATCAATTATGAAGATGATAAATGACTGGGTGTCTTTCCAGAAGCTGCTCCAGCAAGCTGTTGGAGGTGAGATTTATTTGCATGCCTTAAGGTCAGGATTAGTTTTACAATCCAAAAGGAAAAAAAAAAAGAAACAGCAGAGTGAGACTTACTTTACTTAGAAATGATGCAACTTGTCAAGTATGGTAGTGTGTTGTTACTTGATAATTAGTTCAAGACAAGCTTGAAGCTGCTTCAAAGTACATTTTAAATCAGACCACACTGAAGAGTCTTTGGGGAGGCATCAGTAAAAACTCAGTGGAAGAATAGGATGCTGTGAATGTTTGTTATTCAAGTATCTCTTTTCCTTATGCATGAGTTATATGGAAGAAGTAAGTACATATTTCTTCTTCTTTTCTCCCTTTGATGCAGATAAAAATACAAGTCAGCCAAAACATACAGTGATCTAAGAAAGATGAAGCAAAAATCTCTGCAGACTTTAATCCAATCTCTATGTTACCAGAGATGATGACAATAAAATTAAATAACGAGTAAACGCTGATTATGAATATTTATAAACTGGTATAATACAGAACTTTGAACAAGAACAAATATAAGAAAAAGAATTTAAGGCTTAACTTAAAAGTCTATGGGATTTGCAAAGCGTCTTGGGTGCTGAGCTCCTGGTCCATAAATGAGATAAAAGAATGGATAAAAGAAAAAAAAAGCATAACAGTTAGCAAAGTCTTGTTAACACTGATAAATAAAGAAAATATTCCATTCATGTCATATAAAATAAAAGAAGGCTTTTTCAGTAATTTAAACATTCAATACCATTAAATGCAAACTTTATAGTTTATCATCAGCATTCACTTCGGGTCAAAGAATTATGAAATATATAGCTCTATTATTCATCAACAGTGGGGGGGGAAGTATATATTTTACATACTTTATTTTTGGTTTATTGTCACCTTGAAGTAGTTTAGTATATTCTATATAAATGGCAGATTCATCAAATACTGCAATCTGCCCAGTATTTTTTGTGTCATTAATAAGATTTTCTAGCTTGAATTCTGATCTCTTACACTAATGATTGACTGATACATGTTTTAATAGGGGATTAGATTCACTGAAGGATTTATGCCTCTCTGCAGTGATCACAGAATCACAAAACTGCAGAGTGGTTGAGACTGGAAAGGATATCTGGAGGTCACCTGATCCAACTCCCTTGCAGGTTCACCCAGAGGCAATTGCCCTGGCCCATGTCCAGCTGGCTTTTGAATATCTCCAAGGTTGGATGCTCCACAATCTTCCTGGGCAATCTGTGCCAAGGCTTGGTCAACTTTACATTGAAAAAGTGCTTTTTGATGTTCAGAAGGAACCTTGTGTTTCACTGTGCACCAATTACCTCTGGTCCCGTCACACATTGAGAGCCTGGCTCTGTCTTCTCTATACCTTCCTTTCAGATACTAATATACATTGATGAGATCCCCTGAGCCTTCTCATCTCTAGGTTGAACAGCCCCAGCTCTCTCAGTCTTTCCTCATAAGAGAAATGCTCCAGTCCCTTCATCATCTTTGTGGTCCTTTGCTGGACTCCTCCCCATATGTCCAAGTCTCTGTTGTAGTGGGTAGCCCAAAACTGAATGGAACACTCTGGGTGTGGTCTCACCAGCGCTAAGTAGAAGGAAAGAATCACCTTTCTTGATGTACTGGCAATGCTTTTCCTAAACCAGCACAATACCATTAGCTTTCTTTACTGCAAAGGCACTTTACTGGCTCATGATCAGCTTGGTGTCCCTCAGGAACCCCAAGCCCTTTTCTGCAAAACTGCCTTCCAGCTGGGTGGCCCCCAGCATATATACTGGTACATGGACTTGTTCCTACTCAGATGCAGAAATCTGAACTTTCCCTTGATGAGGTGTCCTGGATGAGGTTCCTATCAGCTCATTCCTCCAGCTGAGATCTCCCTTGAGGGCAGCACAACCCTCTGGTTTATCAGCCACTCTGCCCAGCTTTGTAACATAAGTGAACTTGCTGGAAGGCCTCATCCACTTGTTCTTGCTGATCAGGGGGCCCATAGAAGACACCCACTATGATGCTACTCATGCCTGTCTGATGGTATGTCACCCATATCACTGATGAAAGCCTATGTTCCTTTTCTTTTCAGAACTGTACAGAACACAGTCATGAAGCATTTTCAGGATTTTTTTGGTTGTCCAAATCCATGTTTCCATACCTGGTTTTATTCTCCTCTGAAATTTTGGGTAGTTTTTTGTTGAACTCTAATGGCTTCCACTCGAGTTTCAAGATGTGTGACAGAAGTATATTAGAAATTTATGCCATGTAATATAAAATTTCCCTCTCTAAATATCACAATAAAATATAGTTCAGTACTTGTCATAATTAGTACTATCAAATCCAGCCACTAAGATAATCAGTAATATTTTTAATCCGTTTTGCTCATCATAGTTTTTGCTCTTTGGAGTAACCACTCAGGAATGGTAAAGGAACGCAAGCCATCATAGAGCTTTGCTTTTTCTAAGACATGTAGTGTAACTATTCTGTAGAGTACAAGACATGACACACTGGGGACTTGAGAGGTTTTCACTACAAGACAAGTGATAAGCAACATTTTCTGTACTGTTATGGCAAAACCCATTATGGTATTCATTGGGACTGCACTAAGCAGTGCTTTCTTTATGTCCAAATTCATGCCAGAGTTATATATACAAGGGTAAATTAAGCATATTTCTTCCAAGAATAACTACTCTATGAATTTAGTATAACCTTCATGAAAACAAGCATACTTTCTATTTTTAACAGGTTTTTAGATGTTTATACATTCATGTTTGGTTGTAGAATATCCAACAGAGTTCAGCAAGTGGTTAGATATGATATTTTCACGAATTTTATATAAAAATAAAGGCAAAAAAATCAATCTTTGTGCTTCTACTCCTGTATAAAGGAGTAGAATTCCAGTGTGAATTCCTTATCTTTAGAAATAAATACTCTGGTTTTATACAGGAGGAGGGAGATGCTACAAACCTTGAAATGGGAAAGCACTTTATCAGAAGTGGCGTTACATTATCTGCTGCTGTTGACAACTTCTACCATTGAGCTAATCTATGATATGAGTGTAAAAGAAAAGTGGCACAAAACTGGCTATATCAAGACTTTAACTCACAAAAAGGAAACATAGGATGAAAAAAACATTGTTATTAAACACTGAAATAAATAAATTACCAAAAAACATAAAAAAAATGTTTGTTTGACTGACTACAATGCAAAGTGGAGGAAAAAAACTAAGGTAGAAAGAGTAGAAAGGTTCTATATAGAAAAATGGAAGTGGAATCAGTAATATCCTTTTAAAAACGCTACAATACATAACTCAATTAAACTAATAATGCACAGACACACTGTAGAATTTCTGAGTAATACTAAGTACGGAAAAGGATCCCAGGTGTTCAAGAAAATATTTTTTGACACCTTCCACTACAACCTGCTTACTCAGAGCCCCATCCAAGCTGGCCTTGGACACTTCCAGAGATGGGTCATCTACAACTTCTCTGGGCAACTTGTTCTAGTGTCTCACCACCCATACAGTAAAGAATTCCCTTTTTATATATAATGTAGTCCTACCCTCTCTCAACTTAAAGTCATTCCTCCATGTCTTATCACTACATGCCCTTGTAAAAACTCCCTCTCAGCTTTCTCATAGACCCCCTTTTAAGGGCCATAATAAATTGGCTCAGAGCCTTCTCTTCTCCAGGTTGAATAATCCCAATTCTTTCAGCCTTTCTTCTTGGAGATGCGTTCCAGCCCTCCTATCATCTTCATGGCCCTCCTCTGTACTTGCTCCAACAGCCCTGTGTCCTTCCGGTGCTGAGGACCCCAGAACCAGATGCAGTACTCCAGGTGGGGTCTCACCAGAGCAGAATAGAAGGATAGAATCACCTCCCTCAACCTGCTGGCTACACTGCTTTTGATGCAGCCCAGGACACAACTGGCTTTCTGGGCTGCATGTGCAAACTACTAGCTCATGTCCAGTCTTTCATCCACCAGCACCTTCAAGTCCTTCTTGTAAGGGCTGCTCTTGTTCACCCCCCCAGCCTGTATTGTTACTGGAGGTCACCCTGGCCCTTGTGCAGGGCCTTGCACTTGGTCTTGCTAAGCCTCATGAGATTCTCATAGGTCCCCTTCTTGAGCTTATCCAGGTCCCTCTGGATGGCATCTCAGCCCTAAGGTATGTCAACTGCACCATTCAGCATGGTTTTGTTTGCAAAGTTGCTGAGGGTGCACCTAATCCCTTTGTCTATGTCATTGATTAATTGAACAGTATTAATTGAATAGCACTGTCCCAGTACAGACTTCTTATGGACAACATTTGTCACCAACATCCATCAGGGCACCGAACCATCGACCACTACCCTCTGTATTTGACTGTCCAACCAATTCCTTATCCACCAAACTCATCAAATCTATCTCTCCCCTACTTGGAGAGATTTTGACTATGTCAAAGGCCTTACAGACCTTGGATAAATGACATCTGTAGCCCTACCCATGTCCACTGATGTAGTCTCTCCATCATAGAAGGCCACTACGTTGGTCAGACAGGACTTGCCCTTGGTGAAGCCATGCTGGCTGTCTTGAATCACCTCCCTGTCCTCCCTGGCCTTAGCATAGCTTCTTTTGTTTCACGATCTTTCCAGGGACAGAGGTGAGGCTGATAGGTTGGTAGTTTCCAGGGTCGTCCTTTTCTACCACAGGCAACTAGAAACATTTTCATGTGTTGGATCATGTCTTGTAGAATAAATTCAGTCTCATGCTGAACAAAATGATAACACTGGTATGACTTACAACACAACACAGGATATGGTATTTTGCATTTCCTGAAAGTGTGGTACAGTATGTGAGTGCTAAGAACTTCATATCAGTATATAAAATCAATACTTGATTAAACAGAGAACATCAGCCTTGGTGAACGACTTTTTTCAGAGAGCCAAACCCCAAAGAAATTTTAAAAAAATATCCATATGCTTGGGAATGATGCAACACTAAGTAGCAATAAGATACCCATCGAATTATAGCCAGAAACAAAAAATTCATCACACATTGTCACTTTATTTCGTTGTTTGTTAATTTCTGTAATTTCTTCAAAAGTGGGAAAGAAGAGAAATGGAATAAAATGTATTGTTCTACTTCTTCGTCTTTATAATTTATGAATTCCTACCTCTGATAACCATGCTGCAGTCCTACTTGAGGACAGATAATATAAATTACTAAAACCCATGGAACGTTAACATGAAGCATATATTTCTATCTCAGTAGTCTCCTCTATGAAAATAAAATTTGAATTTATCCTTTTCAAAGCAGCAAAAAATTCATTCTTGACATGACATTTGCATTGCAATGAAAGAGTCAATGAATCTGTGATAATGAATTAGCATTGAATTAATGTAAAAAGGCACACTTTCTC
The DNA here is from genome assembly GCA_013399855.1 of Oxyruncus cristatus. Classification (NCBI taxonomy): domain Eukaryota; kingdom Metazoa; phylum Chordata; class Aves; order Passeriformes; family Cotingidae; genus Oxyruncus; species Oxyruncus cristatus. The sequence continues at coordinate 934,464 of VXAY01007404.1, read as the reverse complement.
TTGAATTCTTAAATGTGAGCAAAGGAACTAATATGATCTTTAGCATGATCTTTGAGGAGATCTGATCTTTTCAAAATTCCTGGGGTAGAAGGAATTGACATGCCCTGCCCTGAACTATATGTGGATGAGGCATTTAAAACAAAGAAAATTTGGATCTATGGGTACCTGTAAAAGTATATAGAATTCTTTAGGTAAGTCAAAGAAAAACAAAATTCAAACATCTCAGTGAGTTTACTGAAACATCTGGAAAAAATATGCTTTTAATGGAGGAAGAAATAAAGGAAAACAGTGGAATATGATGCCTTTCTACATCTAGGAATAAGCTGCTGGTTAATGCAAAGAGGCTTTCTGAGGTGAATTTTCAGAAGTGAGAAATAATTTCTTTGACAAAAATGCATTGTTATATAGTAGTTATTATATGTCATATAATAATAACTCTAAAGAATAAGTAAGGTAGTATGTGTGTCAGTATATTAAAGAATTTTAAAGATTAATGTATTCTTTTGTTCCTACACTTATGAGGAGACTGATTCTGTAGTGGCTTATTCCATGCCGTGAATAAATGTTTTCTGGAGCTAGGTAAACTTATGCAAGAGAGAGAACTGTCGAATAGGAGAAATTTTAATGTGAGTCAACTATAATAAAAGCAGAGCTGTGTAAAGGTATGATATGGTCATGGTATGAAAGGCACCACTCCTGTTAGGCCATAAAGGAAACAGAGACTTGTATTAGACACTTATAATTGATTTTCATACACTTTTTAATGCTATTTCCATAAAACTTTATTTTTCATGACAAATGGTGTTAAGTTTGGTTTTAGGTACAGAAATCAGTCCCTAACTCTGTCAATGTGTACTATTTGCATAAACTTGAAGTGGTAGGGGTTTAAGCAGGCCTTTATTTCTAAGTCCTCAAAAGGAAAATATAATCCCTTGAAAAAAATGGTAGTTCTTTTTCCTGAAGAGATATGTCTGTTGCTGTTACATGTATATATATGTATAGATATAAATATATTGCATGCCATTATTTTCTATTGTTTTGATAAACATACTGAAAGTAATGCTTTTATGCCTTTTTATTTTTAGTCATCTTTCCTCAAGAAAGTTAGTTATTAACTCTATGCTATATACAGTAGTTATTAGTTATTCTATGAAATGCTCTTTTGATAATTTTTTTCTTCAGAATTGCTGTACAACACTGATGTTTCAAACCATAGGTGTTTATGTTAAAAGAAGGGACATTAATTTTCTGTACATATAATTTATTTCTGGACGCTTAAAAACCAGTTACCAACAATAAATACTGAAGATGGTTCTAAACTGTATGTGAGGGTGCAGAGGGCCATGAATAAAGCATAGCACCTGAAAAATATGTTTTTCTAAGACGGTCTATGATTCATTGCTCTATCTGATAGTTACTCATGTAAACAACATATGTGGTCTATGTAAACAATATATGTGATATATGTAAACAATATATGTGATGCAAGAAATGCTGAATTCAAGGAACCTTTACAAAGAAAATCTTTTTTAAATTTATTTTGTTATCAGATTGAGAAAGGAAAAGGACAGATGAACTTATTTATTTTTTATGAATGAGTATTCATGAGTATTTATTTATGAGTAGATGAAAGAAGACAGGAGGATCATAGGTTTCACAGTACGTATCAATGCCAAATAAGTTGCCATTATTCTATGCTGTCATTTTTATCTGTGTATATAACAGTATGGTAACCCTGATATTAAAGGAGTGAGCTGGGAGAAGGAAAGAAAGTAGTAATGTTTCTTTTTCTGAGAAAACTATGTTACTAATATTCCACCACAAGCTAAAGTGGTACAGTTCAAAATGCAGCAAACCAACTCAAGATATCACAACTCCTTAAGATCTCTGCTAGATGATTATACTGAGATTATACTTCTTTGGGTATTATATAGCAAGATTTAGGATAGAAAGGAGTGTCATAGGTCACGTAGAAAAGCATCATTTAACAGAACGAGAAGCTGAATGTCAGCATTTATAAGCAGTTTCATTCTAAAGGCAAAGAAGCACAAAAAAAAAAGAAAAAAGTTATGCTCCTTATTAATTTATTAGAGATGTATGCTGTTTTATTGGAGAGGAAAAAACAATACAAAACCCCATAAGCTAAGCTTTGTATTACACAATATGGTGAAATGTGGATAGATGAGTCCATCACATGCATAATTTCCTTTTATAGCAACATAAAGATTAATGCAGTAACAAAGTCACCAAAAGCCACCAATACCTTACTAAAAAACTTCATTAAGTAGTGTACTGTTTCCTAAACTAGATTGCCACAATATTAAACATAAATCAGTGATAAAGTCTAATATTTATATACAGATGCATGTTTTTTTATTAGCAGTTGGGCTATGGTAGTCAGAAGGGGAAGAAATTATTTATAATCTTAAAATATGAGTTGATCTTGAGCTCATTTTAAATGCCTAGGAGCCAAATTATACTAAACTCCGAAAGTCATGCTCAAAGACTTGCATGCAGTGAAGCAAATCTTTCAGCTGTCAGGTGTCTGCTGTCACATCTTCATGCTGTAGGAACACACTGAAACGGGAAGCACTGAACAATGACAGATCTAAGTCATAGGGAATAAAGGAGATATAGGAATTCTGTAGGTGCAAATTTAGCTTCCTAACAGATACAAAAAAAAGAAAATTGATTTTATATTAACAGAGTGGCTTCAAACACAGAATAAATCCAGTTCCTATACTGAATCATTTAAGGTCAAGAAAATGCATTTTTGTTTATATGAACCTTGGAGAAATCAGGTCTTTGTATATTACCTTATGAGATTGGAAAAGTGAAAGTGAACACCTTTTGCCACCATGGTCATGTCAGAAGTGGTTTTCTTCAAAACAAGGTTGTCTTGTTGGCTGCTTCATTTTCCAGAACATTCTGATTTGCTAATGTGTCACTAGAGGGTGCTGCAAAGTTGTTTTCTAATGTATTATACAGAGAACTGTAGTATTTAGTTTAATGTTTGTAGAAAATGCAGATCTAAACTTTCAGGATAAAAAGTCTTTATGAAGTACTGATGAACTATCATTGGCTGATAGATTTGAAAGTCATAATCTGCAAGAATGGTAGAAAAATTTTCAAGTTTCAATGACAGATACAAAACATTAGTTAACAATGAGAAGTTTTAGGTTTTCATTATATACATATGAATGGGTCTGGATCAGGATACCTTTGCACAATTATGTAATAGTTCAAATTTCTTTCAAGCATGTCTTCTGACTAGTAGCATGTCATTATGTTGAATCAAGAAGATCAGTTAAGAAAGTAAGAACTGAACTTTTCTATAAAGATTGAAAAATCTTGTGTCTTTAACACAATATGGAGGAACAGATCTCTTTCCTTTGGTTTTTTTTTTTTTTTTTTCATTGTTCTTACAAAGACTTCTGAATGAAACAACAGAGCATTAGAAGAAATAGTGTCTGGTATTGTATTGGCTGAATTGTGTATAAATCTTATAAACCCCAGACTACTCTTCTGAGCTATGGTGTGTACTTATGACCTGTTAAAGATGTTGGAAAATGTTGTGGCTGTGAGGGGTACTTATAATATCTAGACTTCTGACACTTTAAGACACCATTAAAATAACAGAGAAAACAGCTACAAATTAAAAGCCTCCTGTAAGGTAATGAGCCCTGAAGAGTGATACAGATGTATATGTGATTCATGTACCAGTATTAGTAGCATAATTTCAGCCAAATGCAGTTTAGAGGTGATAGTAGTATGTGAAGGTGAAGGATATTAAAGGAAACTCACTTTATTAATGTACATCCTCCTTGCCTTTCTTCGGCAATTTGTTCTCCCAGCTTTCCCTTGCTTGTGATAGCTTTTTTAACATTAATTTCCAATGCATTTACAAACCAATTATTATTTTACCAGTAACAAATTAAGTTTGTAGATACTGTTTTTGAATTTAAAGGGCCTAGCTTAAGACATCGTCATGTGTTTGGAGATCTACTGAACCCCTGGGACCTGCTCTTGGCACAACAATGAAAGCTACTGCCTCTGCTTGCAACACTGGAGCTCTGACATGTGCTGCTGGAATCATGATGCGGAGGTTTCCATCTGTGGGAGCAAAGTCCCAGACATGTCTCTCAACAAGAGTTGCCTTGCTCACAAGAGGCCTAACGTGGTTGTGAGCTTGACACATTCCTTGGAAAACAATTTCAGGAACTGTCTTTTTGACTGCAGTCATCTGCAAGCAGAGGTGGGTTCTCTTGGCCCATCTTCTGCCAGTGAGCAGCTGCTACATGGACATGATCATGGAGAAATATGCCCCAGATGAAGAGCAGCTCTGCATGAAGCTCTGACCCCATGAGCTGGCATCTGGTTTCTACTCAGAAGCTTCCCCTGCTGCTGTGGCTTGCAAGTTACCTTTCTTCCAGCACCTCAGGTTGCTCAAAGTATTCTGGCCTTCCTCAGAGGTAGTTCGCTTTACTTTCCCTGTCAAGCTCAGATGCTTTTTTCCATAAGGCACAAAAGGAATGCAGTGCAACCTTTTGCACACTATTTGATGTAACTGTTGAACTCCGGGAGCTCCTCACAATGCTTCTCAGTCCTTTAGGGCTTTGAAAACAGCATGAAAG
>VXAY01007404.1:892330-924830 GCA_013399855.1 Oxyruncus cristatus | reverse complement strand
TTTAGTTTAAAGCCATTCCCCCATGTCCTACCACTACATGCCCTTGTAAAAAGTCCTCAGCTTTCTTGTAGGCCCATTTTAAGTACTGGAAGGATGCTGTAAGAAGGCCCTGGAGCAGCCTCTTCTCCAGTCTGAGCAACCTCAGCTCTCTCCTCCTGTCTTCATGGAAGAGCTACTCCAGCCCTCTGATCAACTTCATGGCTCTTCTCTGGACTCACTCCAGCAGGCTTATGTCCTTCTTATGTTGGAGAACCCAGAGTACTCCAGGTGGAGCCTCAAGAGAGCAGAGGGGCAGAATCACCTCCCTCGACCTGCTGGCCACACTTCTTTTGATGCAGCCCAGAATCTGATTGGCTTTCTGGGCTGCAAGCACACATTGCTGGGTCAAGCTGAGCTTCTCATCAGCCAACTCCCTCAAGAGCCTCTTCTCAGAGCCAGTTTCAAGCCGTTCTCCTCTCAGTCTGTATTTATGCTTGGGGTTGGCCTAACCCATGTGCAGGACCTTGCACTTGGCCTTGCTGAACCTCATGAGGTTCACACATAACCACTCCTCAAGCCAGTCAAGGACCCTTTGGATCCTTAGCATCTCTTCCCTCCAGCATGTCGACTGCACCACACAATTTGGTGTCACTGACAAACTTGCTGGGGGTGCACTCAATCCTGCTGTTCATGTGACTGACAAAGATGTTAAGCAGCGCCAGTCCAAATATCTACACGCAATTGTTTGAATTGTCTTTTCAGGTGATCAGATGTATTTTTAATATACTTTCTTTCGTTTTGGCAGAAAATTAAGTCCTCTGAGGATTAGTGGTGTGCTACACCCTGAATTAACTGCCAAAGATGCAATAATTTTTCCCTTCTGCTTAATTGTATTGTGGAAGCAATCAGTCATGCAGTAAAAGCAATTACATTTTTGTTTTTATTCTATTTTCTTACTATTTTTGTTAATATCAAGGTGCATATTGTGTTTGAAAAGCTTCTCTCTGTCAAGCTCACTGTCTCTATGAGAGCAAGGAAGCAAAACAAATCCAATTGTAATGTGATAAGTCTTGGTTTTGAGGTAGGGTACAGGGGAAAAGAAAGATGCATGTACACAAATACCTCATCAAAATATTTTCTCGAAACATATTTAACAGATTTTGAAAAAAATAAAAATTAGAAAAATGTGTCTGCCCTCTGCATAAAATTGCATCTGTTCAACAAAAACAAAATACCTGAATGTCAAAAATACTCAGCTCAAACATTTTATTCACATCTGCTGATAATAATGCCCCACGGGAATTCAGAAGTCTCATGCCACTACTCTCAGTAGATTTGGTTCATTAGCAAAGATTTTCCCCCTTGATGCACTTTTGGCCAACATGTAACATGACTACTTTTTTTTTAATGTACTGAGTTTTCAGCTCCTAGGGGAAAAATATATCTATTTGCTGAAAGTTGAAACTATCCTTGAAAAAATTCAGTGATTTTGTAACTCAGATATTTTACAGATAGAAACAACCTACCTTCTCAGACAGAAAACAACCTACTACTCGGGAAGCTTTATTTGTAATCTTGCCATTACGAAGATCCAGTGTTACAGAGTACAGTACCAACCAACCGTAACTAACCACCAGGCTGGGATTCCAACCTGAATTACTCCCTGATATGGACTGGTACGGGGGAAAACTGAACGATTTTGGAAAAAAAATTTACTTTGTGGTTATTCTGGAAAGACAAAGATTGTTTGCCCCTGATTTGTAACACAGAAAAAGGTCTTAATCTGTTGAATCAAGTCCATTACGGTTGGACTTGATGATCTTAAAGGTCTTTTCCAACCTAAATGTTTCCATGATTCTGTTAATCTTGCATTCAAATATGCCAAAATAAATGTCTTCCCCACTCTATGCTGTCTAACTGCATGCCATTCTTTGTAATTCAAAGAGTCAGAATTATTCCCAGATTAGAAGTGGTGTTCTTAAATTTCTAAGGATCCAGGAAATGTGTTGATGAGAAAAAAACACCACAGATTTCTTAGGATCACATTCAGTGATTTCTGCCCTTGACTGCACTGAATCCAAGATTAGTTACACTATGCTTTAAAAGTTTAATTTTCTCCTGGTATAACTGATGGAAAGTAGTGAGGATGCTTTAGTGGACAATTTGGTTATTGAATTTCTCATATAATTGTATGGTGAATGCACTTGCTAGGTGTTAAGTTTATCAAAAAACCCAGCATCCAACATGAAGAGCAGTCTTGACAGAATAAAATCAACAATAAAAGGATCCAACCAATCCTGACCATACTTAATCATTTATCTTGTAATCGTATGAACCTTCATAAGAGGAAGCTTTAATTTTTAAAAAATGCAGCAGCAAGAATAAAATTTAATCATTTTGATGGGGCAAATTTATCATCTCTAAACAGCATTTAGTAAAGGATTTTTTAAACATATCAGAGTTCATCAAGATCAAAGAAAATTAAATAATAATAGCTTCTGTTGATGGCAGCAGTACATTCAAGTACCTAGGTTTCTCCTTCCATGTTCAGTACAGACTGTGGCAATATGCTTTATTTTCAGGATACAACACTCCTCCCTCTCCTTCTTCAGTGGCCTTGGTGTCTTTCACATAATCTCACTCCTCTTTCTACTTGCTATTGCTATTCCCTTTAAGCTATGCTATCCCACAGGCGCTACCACCGTCACTGATAGGCTTGGCCTTGGCCAGTGGAGAATCCAGCTGGCAGCGGCTCTGTTGGTCAGAGGGAAGTTTCTAGCAGCATTCAAAGAAGCCCACCTCCATTACCAAAACATTACCATGCAAACCCGGTACACACAATTTTGACAAAAGTAATTTCAACTATCTGTTTCCTTAGAAAGTTAGGAAAAAGACCTGCTTGAAATGCTGCCTTCTCTCCTTCCCCTGGAGCGGAATCATTGCCAGCAACTGACAGACCTCTGAATCCCTGGGCAGGACACACCCAAGACACATTTTCAAAGCAGAAAACAGTGCCTGAAACCCACTAGGGAAGAGTTAGTTTTGGTACTAACCATTTGATTGGAATACTCTGCTATATGCTGTAAGTGAGGAAATAAATTACCATAGCAATTAGGCATTCTACTGTAATGGCAGGAGCAGACCTGAGCTCTTGTCTGAACCTAGAAACAAAGCTGTTCTGTGTCCATCCAAAGATTACAGATATCATGCGAAAATCTCAGGTCCTCGAGGCAGTGGTAAGGAATGATAACTGTGTTCTTCATTGAAACAGCTTCCATTTAGTCCCATCATTTGGAGATGATGAAAAAGGAGAAATGAAAGGTAAGAGACAAATGTACCTACACAGAATGGTGAGAGTATTCATGAAAGATGATCCTACACAGCATACCAAATATAGCTCTAAACCAAAGATTTAGGAGTTAATGAGAGTGTCAGTGGTGGTTAATGCAGTGCTCTGCATGGGATATAAATGAGGCCATACCTTTCCACGGTAAGGAAAGTGTAATTTCAAATTGTCTCTGATATCAACATGCAACAACTGTGAGCAAATACTGAACTTGTAATGGCAATTACTGCATGCTAATTACTGAATAAATTATGTTGCACATAATAGACAGTAAATTGCAAATACTTTGCAACTTTTCAAATGCTAAAAATAAAGTAAATATAGACTAAGAAAAAAGAATCCTGTTTTCTGAAAACCATGAAAAAATGGTGAAAATTAGTACTTTCCTGAACTTGATAATTTTATTTAAAACAAGATAATTGGGAAAAAAACATATCATGATAGATATACTTCCTCCTGCTTATCTTCTTCCTTTTCCTTAACTCCTAGCTCAGATAATCACAACAGTAGGGCATTTGGGATGACATCATCTGACCTATGCAAAACACTAGAAGTATGAGTTGTATCACTGAATAATCAGAATTTTTCTACTAGTATGCCCATTCTGTAGTCTGAGTTAATACACTATACTGAAAATTTAATATCTTTACAATCATTTTAATATAGAACAGAACAAAACTGTGTTGAAAGATGCTTACATTTAAATAAATTATAGCAAGCTAGCAAAATGCAGAGGTTGAGATACAGGGTGCACTGTGGGCATGAGGCAACTTTGTCTAAAAAGTTCAAAAGATGTTTTATCTCTGAGTTCTTGAGGTCTGAAAAGAAAATCATCAATAAAGGAGCAATAGAGGAAGCTAGCTTTTTCATACAGTAAGTAAACCTTTGTAAGGGCAGATCTGCCTCATAATCCTTATTTACTGGAGTCTAAACTCTTGTAGGCAAATGTAAATATTCAGCACAAGAATGTGTGCACAGTGAAGACATTCTTCATTCCTTCAGAGCAAGGCCTCTTCACTATAGCTCATTGTCAATACAAGATAGCTGTCTTTGGAGAGAAAAGAAAAAAATACGTCGTCCACTGTACACTTTATCTCTTGCTCCAAAATGAAGCTTATTGTAATTTGAAACAAGTCTTTCTCAAGTCTTGGCATCAAGATATTTTCATGGAATAAATATGTATAAGCAAGCTCCTCATTACAGATTCCACAAAGGGCTTTATTCAGGTCTCTAGATGACATTTTTTAAAAAAGCCTATATTGTATGTGTATTGGGCAGTTTTCACATTGCTTATACTTGATAAAATTTGTAAACAAAACCATTAGGATTTCATTAAATTACTGTGACATATAGAGGCACCATAAATAAATATGACCACTGAACATACTCAGTTCTGGAATACACAATGTGTGGCAATATTTTAAAATTAAGGATTGTCTTGTTCATTGTCTTTGTTCTGCATGTTGTCAGTGTACTCTACTGAGAGTGGTTCGGTATTGTGAAGTTTTGGTTAAGCTAATGGTCATTTTGTACTATGCAGTGTAAACAGCTTGAATGTATATGAAAATGAGGAGTGTGGGAAGGTGGGGTGGTGTTCTTTAGAATATTATTACTCAATTATCTATATAGGTTGGTATGTCATATTTTGTCGTTTGATAATTATTTTGCAATGCTCTTAGCAGACATATTGCTTCCCTAGGTAGTGATTGTCTGAAGATTTCATTACAAACAGGAGCCTTCAGGGAAGAATGTTGCCTAATGAAATTAATCATTATGCAGGTTTACTCTTTAATAAGGTACTTTGTAAGAGATTATTTCTAGATGGAATATATTAGTGCAGATATGCTGTTTTGACAGTCACCACAGTATATGAGAAAGAGAGAGAGTAGGAGAGAAGATGGGAAGGAGGGAGAGAGGAGAGGAAGAAAGAGAGGGCTGAAAGAGAGGGAGAGAAGAAGAAATAGCTCTTTACCACCCCTTTCTCTTGCTCCCTTGACTTGCACTGGGAATCATTTGACCTCAGCAAACCATCTGGTTGTTGACCTGGTTCAATGATAAATGGAAGATGACTGAATGACTGCAAAGAGGGAAGATATATTCTACAGTGTACCAGGTTTGGTGAATTTTTGAGCTGTCTTTAATGTGCCCCACAGGTGTCTGTGCAATCCAAATAATCAGTAGAGAGGCTGGACTTGATACAGAGAAATTGGATTTTAACTCCTGTTCCTATTTTATCCCATAGTATTTTTTTTCAGAACCAGAGAGTCATTGGTTCACTTGCCTCTTCAGAGTATAGGACTTGAACTTCTTTCTTTTCTCTTTTTTTTTTTTTTAATTTTTTTTGATAGTACACTGTCTATTGAGCTTGAGTTTACATGCAATTATACAATTAGGAAGACCTTTTTTTAGAAAAACGAAAAAATAAATTAATGAATCCAAGATGCAGGATAGTTATAACTGCTTACAACACCTTAAAAACTAATTCTAGTCAAGCTTCAGATCATATACTGCTGACAGACTTCCCTGAAATCTATTTTGCTTTTTTGCAAATATAGTTTGCTTTCTACTCAATGTATTCTTAACTGTGTTTGAACACAAAGTAGTACTTAAAGATTAAAAGAAGAAATGTCTTATATTTTTCCAGTGACCATCAAAAGAGTTATTAGATGGCTGATGGATCATGGATTATAATTTGACACTTTAACAATTGGAGAGTTTGATCCTTATCTTTCTTCTGACTAGCTTTCATAAAAACTTTGTATTGCCTCTAGAGTTAGCTCTACAGGCAAGAAAATCATCAAATTACCTTGGGCATGAAATCAGAGTTGTCCCACAAGTCAAATTCAAACAACACGGCAAATTGTCCAAGGATGATGGGGGATGATGCAGGAGCCCATGCTTCAGCTTCTTCTGTGTCCAGTGCCAGGTTAGTTTTCTGCAGGCCACATTGGTAGAGGAAGACATACCTTCTGCATCAGTGCTGTGGCAGGGGGAGATGTCTTTCATGTCAGAGAGTCCTAACAGAAAAAGGTGTATGCTGGACCATCCCTCTCTTTCCACCCATGCATATCACATAGATTTTTTTTTTTCTTTAGTTCAACAAGTGTTCTCAGAATTCACAATAAATGACCTTCTGAGGTGAAAACCTGCTATACTTCAGCAAAGGGTATATTATGAATTTAACATAAAAATAGGAAATGTTAAAAAGAGATAAGGCTTATGAAAGGGCATGGCATTTTACTTGGTTTTATTGTTGTGAACACAGGTTTAATTCACATGAATTAGCTAGAGATCTATAGGCTTGGTATTTTTCTCAACAAAGAACACAATCTGCAAAAGAAAGGAGGAAAAAGCAATTATTTTTGTGAGCATAAACTATAAACTATCAAATTTGCTAATTTGGACTCTAGCTTCACTCTGAAGCTTAGCCAGCCTTTTATAATTTAACAAGTAGCCCTGATAATCTGCTGCATTGTGCACAATCATTGTGCCATTTCTAATTAAAATTGACAAACCCCCTGAAACTTTCCCTAGACAAAGGTGGCAAGTTTAGAATAGCTTGAACTGGTTTAACTCTCTGGACTGTATTTTTAAGTATGCTCTTTTTAGAAGCAACAATGTATGGAATACTCTAAAAAGCCTGTACAAATACCCAGAAAATCACCATAGATTTCTCATGATGATGTGTAAACAATGCCTACAAAACATTTACCATATGAGAAAACATAGTGAAAGCACCATTTTCTCTCTAGACATGTTCAAGATATTTTGTGCTTATTTGGAAGGAGGGTTTCTGAGAAAAATGTTGTCCTGTATACAATGTGATCAGGTCTGCTGTCTGGATGGCTGCTCGTCTGTTAAACCTCAAAGTCCTACTGCAAAATATGGTGTGTGCTAGAGCTCTTATAAGTGACCTACTTAATCTTGATAGAGGCAGCACTGGACCACCTAAAACAAAGGCTTCATTTGATACCTCCTCTCCCGCAATGAGATGGTGTCCTTGTGGTTCAATAAAAGAGAGAATGGAGGGTGCAACAATTTGTGGATTGGGAAGTCAGAATCCTTTGGTCATTTTCTGTACAACGTAGAAATATTATGATCCTCTCTTCCATATCTAACTCTGATTAAAGCTGATTGTGTAATATTTATCAAAAAATACTTGTCTCTACTTCTGTGAAAATAGTCCACTCCTTAAAGATTAATTTTTTTGATGAAGCAAATGAAATAGTGGGAAAAATATTGCTAATATATGCATGTGATGTGTACAATCATGTAAGATTGTGTGCATTTTGCATATTTCAGAAGAATTTTGCCTGCAGCAATGCAGTTAATTTCTGGAACATCCAAAACAAATTCCTGAGACCATGTGTGGGGGAAGGGAGACAGAGGGGGGGAAAGAAATGACACCAAAATGTAGATCTGCTGCTACTTGTGTTAGGGCACTTCTGAATGTTTTTAAGGTCTTTACAGAGTACTGAAGTAGCTTTTGTAGAGACATTTCATTCTGGAAGGAAAGTACGTTTTTATTGATAGTGGCTCTCTTTTGCTGTATGAATACAGAATAGATGATACTGAAGGCCAAATCTTGGCCAAGAGGCCTAGCTAGTGTTGTGATAGACGTATAACACACATACTTGGTAAGCATCTCGTTTATAAAAAGCGGAGAACTGTGTTCTTTGAATGTATGTTTCGCAGGTAGAGAAATCAGGGGATGAGTTGAAATATATGCTTTTGTATTCCTACCTCTAAAGACAGTGTAAAATGCCAAAAAAAACCAAATGAGTATTGACCAGAATGCTTGTGGTTTCTGAAAAGATGTATTTTTCTCTATTTTGCATTTATGTCTTCATATGTGACAATGAGGTCCAGGAGAAGAATTCTGTTTCCTTGAGAACATAATGACAGAGACATTGGTTCACGAAGAGGAAGATAAAGTTCTACATAAAAGTTCTGTGATTTAGAGAGAAGAAAATAATAAAATTAAAAGAAAAAAATGGAAGTCCTTTCTCTGTCTTTATTTTCCGTCTTTGTGTGCATGTGTTTTGTTTTTTGTTATAAATGAATGAAGGCAGGAATTTTAAGAAAAAATATCTTCTATGTATTACTTTCATTTCAGACAATTTTTTGTAAGTTCTTTGTGAAAAGTGGGATGATATAAAAGCGCATAAAAAGCTATAGACTCTCAGATTCCTAGTGCAATAAAATGAGTCTCTTTTTTATACCTATTATTCCTTCAGATTGAGTAATGTACCTGACCTAGCCTATGCTTCCTTGTTTCTGTCTTTGTTGATGAGACACATGAATAGCATTTATTTCCTGGCTCTCTCCTTCTCTCCTCTCTCTCCTTCTCTCTCTTCTCAAGTACTTGGATTCATGTACAGCATATTTTGTCTTCATGTATCTTCTTGCATGATGAAGCATCTGCCTGCGCTGCTGAAGCTACTGGCAGTGCCTGTGTTTGCCCCAGAGCACATTACAGATGGTAGTGTCATTGCAGATAATGATAGCCTAATATACTCAGGGTAGCAACAGGGGACAGATGCTGCTTTTGTTCGGTTTTCAGCGGCAGATCCACCCTCCAAACTGGGGTGGAGGAGAGAAAACGCCTCGAAAAAAGAAGCAGAGCTGGCAATTTATGTAGAGACCACTGGGTGGGGCAAAAGTGCACCTCATTAAAAACAAAAACAAAAACCAAAAACGTGGGTGATTTGTCGGAAACAACAGGGTAATCAAAAGCACGACTTTCTTAGGGTAGCCAGGAGATTCTCAAATATGTGAAATAGCAGTTTCTACCTATGAAACAGTACACATTCTTCATTACTTTTATTACTTCCACAATAATTTACATCAGATTACACGGGGGACCACTTCAAGGTATTTTGTCTCTCAGGATATGGATGTGAGTAAATCGCACCCTATAATCTGCCATCATCCCCAGTGCTTTTCCAGGGGGGATTTACACTCACACATAAAATAAACATTTAAACCCCCACTGTAAATGGCAAAGGCCTTTTCTTTCAGAGACTGCAAGCATTTAAACTACACGCTGTTTATCTTTTGCCTTTGTGCAGATGAGGAAAGCCTTATCAGATCATAATGTTAAGTAGGAATTTAACTTTATCACTATTTTCACTGAGTGTAATATTTTAACAAATTGCCTTTGCCCTATTTCTCAGTTTAATAGCTTGAGATCCTAAAAGAAAATTGTATTGTTTAAATGATTAACACGATTTTAGCACAAACCAGCATTTTTTACTCTTGTAGTTAGCAACACTAATGAAGGAATGGACTTCAGGTTATCAGTCATCCATGTTCAGCTGGTGTACCAGAAACATAGGAGAGAAACCAGTAGATGAATGAAAAAAAAGCACACTGTATATGATCTTAATTTCTTGTATATCCTCTTACCCATACTCAGATCTGCCATCTGTTTTCTGCCATAATGTAATTGCTCTGCTTGAGGTCCTTGAAGAAGTTTCTTCCCATAGCAATGTTTTTCTTTTCATATTTTCCTGTGGGATGGAAAACTGCTGGCTTGATTTCAGCAGGCCCCTAAAAAGGAAGACATAAGGAAGAAGGAAGTATTACAGACTTTTCTAAGATTTTTCTCCCAGACTTGTTCCTGAAGAGTGATCAGAAAATAAACAAACAAACAACTTACCTAATCCTCATTGTCTTTCTAACACTATTGCCTATTTCTGAATTAGCCAAATGAAGTGTTCTGCATGTAGTTGTTGAAGCACCAAATCCAAGCTGGGGTATTGCCTTTTCTCATTAGAGAAGGCCATGAAAATACTTTTTTTTTTTTTTTTTTTTTAATTTATTTTCATCTTCCTACATTTTCATGGCTGTATCCATCTGTAACTCTAAAAGACATCTCACATTTATGAACTCAGTGACTGTTATGAGTTGTGTCATAGGGTCAGTGGACAGGACAGCTTATAATACAGTACCATCTTCTACGGGGAGAAAAGATCATCGAATCTTATTTTCAGCAAAAAGACTGAAGCAAGATGATAAAAGCCATTATACTTCCTCAGTCATTTAACTCAACGGTTGGCACCCTTTTTCACTGACCTTACATCTTTCTACAAACATCCGTATTAGAGCTACTTCCTGTGACTGAAACAGTCATCTGACAGGGCTTGCAAGTCCTTCTGCCCCTGGAGAGAACCATTTCACCTCACTCTTGTTAGAGAAGCTGACCACCTGGACATATTTCTACTTGCAGTGCTTGGCCTACAAAACAAACTGCTGATTTCAGCCCATTTCCTGTTCATCAGGCGTACCAATCAGCAAAAACCCTTAAAACAGATGTTGCTATCTTTAAGTGGCTTTTAAAGAGAAGACACTGGAGAGCTGAACTACCTTGCAGAAATTTCCAGATGTGAAATGGTCTAATGCACATCACTTTCCTAATGTTCCTAGCCTGTGGACAAATTAACTTTGTTCTCCATTGTTGCCAGCTTTGCATTTTTCAAAATATTAAAAACTAACTTGAGGAAAAGTAAGCATACTCACAGATAACAGTACCTGAGCTGCTTTGAGTGTTTCAGAGGATACCAGCACAGCAAACAAAAAACCCTCTGCTAATGTCTCAGAATACCTTTTAATTGTCCTTTTGTGGTGGAAATTAAAAAAAGGTTTATCTCAACAGTTTAGGTAGTTTTTCAGAAAAGGGGATTACTAAAAGATGGAAACCCTACTCCTGGCTTGCCAAGCAAGTAGATATTGCACTCATAACTTGTGTCCTGTAACAACATGATCATCTTTCCACTCTGCCTTGTACTACAAAGCTAAGATAGTAATGTTTTTCAATAAAGTCATTACTGACAGTACTTAAAAGATTATCCAGTGTTGTAGTACAACTGCCAGTCAAATTGTATCTGTTTATACCAGAGCTGAATCTCTTTCATAAGGCATTATAAAATTTGAAGCACTTCAAATATGTAGGTAACCATAACCATATACAAATGCAGAGATTGAAATACAAGTTTGGGATTTTCCTCCAGGTAACTCTCCCTATCTACCACTGCAGTACAAAAAAGAATCTTTCAAATTCATTTGGGCCTACTATTGGTCGAGCACACTTTAACTAGGTCTTCCAAGGTATCTTCTCCCAAAAATTGAAGGGTTGTTAGTTGCTACTCTTCCAAAAAATCAGCCATCATCCCTATCTAAAGTAGTTGCAACCTTCTAGCCTACACAGTGAATGCACTGCAGATTTTGATTTAGATTTATACCTCCTGACTTTCTTTCTTTGTCTTTGACCACCGAGAAGCTCTTCTTTTTCATAACTGTGTTGTGAATTAAATGCGGCAATACATTCAATGTGGGTTCCATAGTCAATACAATTGTCAATAGCAACTTGATATATTCATTTAGGGCCTAAAGTAAATTTAATAAAAATTGCATAAGAGTTAATTAACATAAAACAGCTGAATGCAAAATGAATTAAATAAACTAAAATAAAGTTCATGTTTTAATCAGCAAAGCCTTGTTGCTTAACAGCTCCTCCAGGCTTAATGTTCAGCTTAGTTTCTGGATCACACTCTTTCAAATTGCTCCACAGAGACATAAATCTGACTGCAGCTACTGTATACTCTTGTGAGAGTGAGTACATGTGTGTATTTCTGAGTGGGAATGTAAAATATAGCTTGCTGGTGCACTGCATGTGAATTAATCCTTTCTGTAGTAGGAAAAATACATTGTAATGTATTTCTCTTACAGAACCCTGTTGAATATTTTCAACTTTCTTTTGTTTTGAGTGATGCCAGAGAAATTCAAGAATATTATTGGATTCTATTAGACTGTATGAAAGCAGGATGATGTTTATGACTTCACTGAAATTTTCCTAAATAGACACCAACATGTTTAAAATCTCATGGTGAGCCAAAGTTCCCTCCTTTGGTATGCTTTCACTACAATGTTTTTCTTTCTTGAGGCAAAATGAAAAGACCCAAAACATTTCACAGGCTGTTAATCCATTGATCTAGGACACATGTGTTTCAGAATAATGTCCAAACTTACACTTAAACCCATACAACTAGATAAATTATCTGGATTATGGCCTGTGTTAGCCTGCTCTGACTTCCTCTACGCCTCATCGTGCAACCCCGCAAACACTATGCTAACAATGAGTGAAAATGCAGCATAAGATGTCTTTTCTCCCTCTGGTTTCTCACTAAAGTCAGGAAGACTTGGCCACAACATGCTCTAAACAACAAAGTTGCTGCTGTTTGACATGATACAGCAACTAAGCGATCAATACAGTAGCTAGCCACTTCCTGGATCTAAAGTGGTTGGGTTGAACTCCCAGTAGGTGTCCACTGGTTCTCCTGGGATCCTACCCTGGCTGTTGTGTTTCTGTCTGGGAAGATGAAGAGAGAAATGTTGTGTAACATTAGCTGTAACACTGGGTCCAGGATGTATCAGATAAGTATTTTTTGTATGCTCGAAGATATGTCTAAATTTTCTGACAAATGTAAAAAACCTGCAAGTTTTGTTAATAACTACATGGAAACCTACTTGCATGGTCACCTAGCCTATATCAATATTATTAATCTACTCCATTGTCCCGTGAATATTTCTGCTAAGGACTTCTATTATCGTACAAGTTATCTGAGGGGTTTTTTTTCCTGATTTTCCCTATCTCTAAGATTATAATGGTGTTATTCTGTATTGCAAATATTGTGAAATAAAAATGTGGGAAGCACTTTTCAAGCCTCAGGTAGAAAGTTTCACACAAGTGCAAACTGTCTTTTTATTTTCTAAAGTCTATAAATGATTCTGCAGCTCAAAGCAAGCTTGTGAAAAGTAATTTTCTGCGGCAAAATAGTTCACATGATCCTACATAAGACAAGCAAGTAATTTCTGTTGAAGTTGTGTGTTTCAACTACAACTAATTGAATTCTAGTAATTTCTTGTGGGAGCAATTACTGAATGAAATCATGTTAATATTCGTAATAAATACTAAGCATGACTTGTTGGGTTTTTTAACCGGTACTAATTTTAAATACCTTGTTAAATGGCTAAAGATCATTCTGACAAGCCTGTAGCCACCAGCACTGTGTCTCAAACACTACACTTGTGGAAAAAGGGCCAGTCATCTTTTTGCTATTGATATGACTCAAAGAATCACTGCATGAAGTTTTCTAGGGTTAACCACATATACAATCGAAAATATTTTTAAGAGAGAAATGTAATAACATGTTTGACAGCCCAGATAAGACAAACCCTCAGGTGCACTCTTGATTTTAAACAAACTTGCTAATATACAAACTTTTGATGAATGTCATTTATAGTTTGAAATGCTTTCTCTGGAACAAACAACTCTACATCAATATCTCACTGATAGACCCACCCAGTAAAACTGATTTGATTTTGATGATCTGGAGGATGTTGCTCAGGCTGCTTTAGTAAATTCCCTACTAATTTTTTTTTGGTAAAACTTTTTTAAAAAATGAGATTTAGGGGATACCCAAAATGATCTAAAGGCATCACAAGCCAGAAGAACATCATGAACTTCAAAAATAACTATTGAAACACAATTGGGATTTCCCTGCGTTGTACCCAGTGATGTAATGTCTCTTGGTCCAGGGGAACCTGTTTTGACAGTATAGTAGAAACTAAAGTAAGTAACATTCTACCTGAGATAATGTTTCTTGGGAAGATTTTGTTGCCACTTTCTTTTAGTTTTTTTGCCACTTTTTTTGTTGCTATTGATATTTCCCATAAACATGGGTGGTCCTGGTTAAGGCATCCAAGAAGTTGTGGCAAGGACATTAAACCTATTTCAAAGCAGTTTACATGCACTTTAATGGAGCAAGCATATCAGCCCTATACCTTGTGTAGTCTCTCCATTGAGTTCAACTACAGCACAAGCTGCTTCAAAAAAGTGTTGCTGCAAATTTGTCAGCAGAATACCCCCAAATCAACACAAAATAGAGGTCAAAACAAAAGTGGAGGGCAAATCAGTTATTGAGCAATCTCTGAAGAAAACCAAGGCCAGGTTAAATGCAGCTTATGCAATTCTTTTTGAAAGAGGATATTCAATAAATTTATGGAGATGCAATCTTTATTCTCAGGCTCAAGCAAATGAGAGCTGAGTGGAGAATACATTTTATTTGTATCAATCTTTACTGCTGTGCCACAGACAACTGACCCCATGGATGACTTGAAACACAGTTCAATCAGTCATTGAATCCTTCAGTTGTTGTGATTCCTTACTTGGGATCTCTGCCTAGCAGAACATTTTATGTTTTGAGAGATTGTTCATCAGTTATAAGGACAAGTACACAGAGTGAAGTAGAGGATCTCTCTAGGCAAGAAAGAGAGGCTAATGCACCAAAATATAAAAACATTCAATGTCTAAGTTTAGATGTTCTACAACTAAAAATAGTATGACTTCAGAGGACTCGCTTTATTTGCAGAGTTGGTTCAATATGCAAATTCACTCATTCATTTGAGAAAGCTATATGTGCAGACTAGTGAATGAGTTCAGATATATAAAATGTATTGCAATTTAACCCTTTAACACTCATCTTCACAGGGCTTGTGTTTATTCAGCATCTACAGTAATTCCAAAGTGTGGGTTTATTGATTTAACTTGCAATGTCCCAGCAGATAAGTCTAATGCATTTTTTCCTCCAAACTAAGTGAATTGACTTGTAAATTGAATTGACTTGAAAAGCGAATTTACATTTTTGTTTCTGATTACATCCCAGAACTACTGGTGATGAACCAAGCAAGTAACTGAATTTGTCATATTCTTGCATTCCTTACTTTCAGTGCATATTTACATTCCATACAGTGATAGCCATGTTCCCTCAGATACATATATTCCCTCAGATGCAAAGAAACTACTTTGAGAATTAAAGCTAGGTATTTTTATTTTAATAAATGAAGTACCATATACGTCTTCATAAATCTGCAAATTTTACAGTATTGACATTCTTACTGTCAATGATTTCATCTGAGTATGGATCGCTTTGCTAGGGACAGAGTTATACTCAGGTTTAACAAATCAGCCCAGTGTTCCACACAGTTAAAATTAGTTCTAGGAATCATGATTGTTGTACACAATTTCACATGTAATACTGTAATGCTTATTCCAGCCAGCCATGAGACTGAGAGGTGTAGTGTCTTCCCAGTTTACACTGATTATTACTTTATCCCCAGGGAATTAAAAATTCCCAGTAGACATTAAGGGGCTTCATTTATACGTAACAAATAGAGAATCGTTCCTGCAGATTCTCATTTCTTTTTCTTTTTTAAATCAATATTTTTCTTCTTACAAATACAGATTTCTTTTGGCCATTTCTATACAGCATTAAGATATTCTCTTATCTCTCAAATGTATTGCCATGCATTTTTATTCAAGGTTTCTTCATTCCACATTACAACAAAACAGATGACTGCTTTAATTGCCTTTTATAGATCTCAGTGTCTGATACATGAGTATGATTTTAGAAAGTATAGAGGGCATTTGATATCTAGTTCAATTCCTTCATGACTCTAAGAAAGCAGCAAACTCACAAGACATCAGTTTTGCAGGGTCTTTCTTCTTTTCGTTTGAGAAGAAATGGTCTTTTAAAATATATTTTCTTTTGAAGGGGCTTGTAGCAAGCAGTAGTAGAATGCCCTCTGCAATAGTCTCTAATTACAGATCATACTTGGGACAAAGTAACTCTTGTATTCATGATATTTCTGAAGAATAAATTTAGTTTGTGTGCTCTTTGGGTCCATTTCTGTGTTAAGATTGCTCTATTTACTGAACATAAAAAGACTACAAAAAATACGGTTTATATTCTTTAAGGGGGATTTTTTTATCAATAGAAAATAACAACTGAAGTTAAAAAACTCGAAATATTTTCTATTTTCCTCCACATCGTACAAGTAAATCTACTTAATCTCTCCATATAATAAGATCTCAGGATGTTCATAACTATTTCCTGGGTGATCAAATTTACATTCAGAATTTCAGGAAAAGAAACCCAAAGCTCATTTTAAGAGTATTTAACTGGAAATGCAAGTTTTCATGGTTTATGTTTTATGTTTTAACTGATTGTAGCATGATGAAACTATGACTTATTCCTGTTCCTCTTGGAGAGGTTTCTCCTGCTACATTATGATCACTTCAGTTTCTTTCTACCCTTTTTTTGTTTTTTTTTTTTCTTCAGAATATAAGGATTGCTGGTGGACCAAATAATTGGACTGCTAAGGACCAAATATATTTGGATGGGAATCTGTAATAGAGTTCTTCTGCAGTTATGCTCTGAGTGTTCTCACTGTGCCTGACAATAAGGTCAGTCAGCCTGTATATTCCCCAGATATTCTACAAAGCAACAAATTTTATTGCATTTATTTTGCTAAATCAGAGCAGTTGATATATTAATTAATTTACATCACGTTTCATATGCCTTGTACTGTAGGTTTTTGACCAGGAGCTGCCTTTTAAAGTGGAATTCATGAATAAATCTATCATTTGAAACAACATTCAAACACTTTTGTATGTCCTAGGTAAGAACATAAAATGGATTGGAGGTTTCTAAGCCAGGTAAGTAGTTATATAACCTTTGTAAATGTCTTTTAATAGAAAAGCATCAAAACTGTACTTGAGGTCTCGTCAAACTGAGAACTGAGTTTTACTCTGGGATGAAAATAGCAAAAGTAGTCCAAAATTGCATTTCAAGTATTTTAAGAAATGTGTGCTCTCAAGATGGCTCAAGATGCTCTCAAGTTATCCTACAGCTTGTTGTGTCGGGGTTTTTCTCACCTTTTTTTTTTTTTTCTTAAACATGAATAACACCAAAAGAAGTACCATAAGGTACTTCATAAGGTATGGAGGGAAGTCAAAATATACTGAATGCAAATTAGTGTATAAATGAAAGCTTCTGGACTGGGAAGGAGCTTGTTCTTGGTTTTTTTGTGATACTCAACCAAGTGACATTTCTTCAAGCCTAAGTAGCCTGGAGGAGTTTAGGAATATTACTTTATGGAACACTTTACCTTGGAGAGACATCTGCACTTTATGGTTAGTAAAATTCTTCTTGACTTCGCTGAGAGTTTTTTTCTGAATAAGTAGTGAAAGAACTATTCACATAAATATAAATACATATACGCACAAGCACGCACAGATGCATAAACATGCATACCTAAATATGGAATAGGCGAGTCTCAAAATATAATAAATTAAAAAGAAGAAGGATAATGAAAAAAAAACAAAAAGTAACCTGAGTGTCAGATATTAGAACTGGTGAGAATACTATTTTGGTTGCCAGGTAAGAACTATATTTAAATTCAAAACAGTGAAATCCTTTTATTTCATGATGTTGGTAATATAGTTCCATCAAAATGGAAGCTGAAGACATTAAATAAGGACTTACTAGCATTGTTTTGTGTCATGGTTTAGCCCATCCCCCCAGTATCGGGGTAGAAAATGGTTAACTCCAGGTGAAATTCCGGCCAAGTAGCCAATCAAAGACTCTTGTGACGTCTCTAAGAATGACATAGTTAACAAACCAGAAAAGAATCGTGTTGCGCAGAAGAAATTAAGGAGTTAATGCGGTGGCATGCCCGGCCCGGCTGGGTCCGGGCGTGTGGCCTTCCTGGGGCCTGACCTGACCCGAGAAGGGGAGGGATGGCTTGAAGCTGCATGCAACAAAGTGCAGCAAAATTACAGACACAAAATGATAAAAAAGCCAGTGAACTCTCCACTGAGGGGCCGAGCCCCTCACAACCTCGGCCCTTAGTCCAAGGACTGAGCCTAACATTAAGCCCCCAATACTGGGGGGCTCGGTGCAATTTTGGACCAGGTGTGATGGCAAAATGACCCCTTTCACTGCGAATGGGGGAGCGGTGGTGAATTGGAGTAACCGACTGCGGCCAAGAGCCAAGATTGGGCATTTGGTCAGAAGCAGAAAGTCAGAAGAATTCCAGAGAGAGAGAGAGAAGAAACTACTTGGAGCACCAGAGCATAGCACTGGAGAGTGTTCTTGGGTATGGACTGAGCCAAAAACAACCCAGAACCCCTGTGACTTGGGGAGGGGTGGTGACTCTAAGGAAACCTCCCAAAACTCCTCGTGGAAAGAACCTCCAAGGAGCCCTATACTCCGTGGTGACGACATGGTGATACGAGTGTTTCCCTCTAAGCCCATGGTAAATCCTCAGCAGCTGTAGACAAGTGGCTAGAAGTGGGAGGCAAACTCCCCTACATTCCGATGGAGAGAGGGAGAGATTTTCAAGCTGCGGTGATTTGGAACTGTTACCTTAAAGACTTTTTTTTCTCCTTCTTCCTCTAGACTGTTTTTGAAGAAAAGAAGGAGGGGTGGTATTTGTAAATATATGTTTCTTATTATAAGAAAATTAGCAAGAGTTGTTGTGTATATAAATATTCCCTTAGTTCTTATTGTGTAGCAATAAATTTTAATATTAATCCCCATGTCAAGAAATCTGTTTTGTCCATGCAAACTTTTCTTACCTATTAGCAAAATTTATGGGTTGATAAAAACCATGCAGAAATCACAGGGCTAAGCCACTGACAGTTTGTCTTGTCTGTTAAAGTAAAATAGTTTAGGGTAATTCACAAATGAAAAATAATGTTAATGTATACTCTATTGAGTAAGTATTAATTAGTTCATGCTTATAAAGTGCTCTGAGGAAGCATGGCGTTACACAAAATAGACATTTTCACCATAATATTATGCAACTCCTTTAGTTACTTCCTACTTTCACAATACATCATTTTAAACAGTTCAGTAATTGATACAGCCTTCCCTCTCAGGCAAAACTTGTGTGAAAAAGCACATCACTGAATTGTTCTAGAAAGGTAAAGACGTGACACTATGTTCACACTATATACACTTAGGAATGTTCCTGCAAATTTGCAACTAGTTCTGTGACTACCTTATGCTATTATTACACAGGAATTGTGATATTGATTCAGATTCAAAGCCTATTCTGAACAGAGTCATTGCCTGAGAAAGTGGCCAGTGTCAGATGCTTTGGAGTCCTTAAGCCCTCTCCCTAGGCAGTCCATATCCTGTAGTCTGTCCCCACTTTTGACATTTTTCTGGCTGCAAGCGGAGATTTAACTCTGAATCATGAAGTACTTCAATATGTCTGTAAACACACAAATCTAATACTTTGCATATTGTGTGCAAAAAAAGTTAAGTTCTCCAAGTAGATGTGGATGAAGAATTTTTAGCAGTTGTATGCAGAAGCAATTGAGTGAACCAGGGGACTGCCCTAACCCTCACAATTATACAAGGGGTGCAAGCCAATGCCAACCCGTAGCTGCTTCTCATTACCTAAAAGCATCATTACCTCCACTATCCATGATCTCATTTTCAGTCAGCTATTTTGCATCCATGTTCTAATTTTACTTCTCTGATGTTTTTTTTTCTACCTGGGGATTATATAGCAGTGTACCTTTCTGTATATGCTAATCCTCTCACTCATAAATCACTTCTTTATTTTGGGCTTAAAACTAAATCAAGATCAAAAACCTTCATAATCTTTTGGTTTGTCATTCATTTGGATAATTTTTGATAGATCTTAAAGATACTGTCCAAAGACTAAAATGATACTGCACAAGTAAAAATGAGTGAAGTCCCTTCTCTGTGAAAATATGCCTGAAGCTGACACAAACCCCTTGATTATGTTCCTAATTTGTTGGCATTTCAGTCTATATTCACTGTATCTCTTACTGGGTTCTATTCAGTTTCAAAAAGGAGGACAGCAGATTCCAGTGCAGGAAAAGGCTTTTTACTTTGTAGAGAAATTCATTACTTTAGGCTCCTATCTTCATTAGGAGACCACCTGCAGGTTGTGGCCTCAAGGACCAAACAGAGTGAGGCTTGTGAACTAAACTGAGATAATGAGTTCTCACTAGGGTATCTTCTGAAGCCAGCATGGCATTAGGAGGATCATCCATCCCTTCAGCATGGCCATATGCTAATGGGTGCCAGAGGTTCTGCTTAGTAAATAATCATTACTGAAGGGAACCCCATAAAGGACTAGAAAGAGATGAAATGAGCATAATTTGCTCTGGAGGGTTCCCATAGATCCATAGTGGGCTAAATCTCTGAACTGCTGTCCAGTCTTTTTGACAGTCCTTGATTTGCCTGGAATTGCCCATGTGCCAAATGTAGGCACCTCATGTAAACACAAAATTAGGCAGGTGATCATCCTGTGTGCCAACTGCTGCCAGTGAAAACTGAGGCCTCTGCAGAGAAAGAGACCACTTCAGATCTCAACGCTGTCCTTCAGTTTTCATCAGCCTGCTTCAGGTAGAAAGACTGTTAGCCTTGAAATTTCCCTATTACTTCTTTCTGCCAGGTAAATGGTCAAGAACAAAACTATAACCTTTGGACCAGAAGATCACTCTCTACAAGTTATAGTGAAAAAGGAAAGAAAGAAGTTTTTAAGTAGTGTTTTGATTTGTTTTTCCTTTAATTTGTAAGGATACTGGAGAGAATGAGTGCAGTTTTGTGCAAATAAGGCTTGCTCTGGCACTGCTGTGTAAAGATAATCACTCACTTCTGAGTTGTGAGCTGGAATACATTCCTACTCTATGTTCTGTCTCCTAATTAGTTTTTAATCCATAACATGACTGTGCATCATCCCCTCTCATTGCTTATTATTCTCAAAAAAAGAAATCTTTCAAAAGGCTCTTGAAGTTCTAAATCAGTTATATTGCCTGCTTCTATGTCCCAAGTAGTACTAACCCTTTAACAATGTAAAAATCTCTGTAACAATAAGCTTTGTAGTTTTTTTTCCTTTTCATGTTGTACTCATCAGAGATTCTTATAGACCTTTGGTCAGTGATAGCAATTAGGAGACATATACATACAGGAACTCAGACTTAGATCAGTACAGTTCTTGCCTGTTCCATTCAGTATTGAAAGTGCCTGGAGTACAACAGTGTGATATGGTTAGTACCTTTATTAAAACATGGCATACATGAATTCACTCTAATGGAGAGGTCTTTTAAATTGCTTTTCTTTATTAGCCTATCTGCTTAAATTTTGAGGGCTTGAGTATTTGGGTTTAGGCTACATTCAGCTGAGGCATATATATAGATATATGCCATATATATATATGACTTTTTTTTTTATATCACCAGAAATTTTACACACCTGAATATTAAGCCCTGTACCCTCAAAACGAATATGTGGGAACTGATATTATTTTTTAAAATAGGATTTGCTATCCAGAAAGAGCAGGCACAAGCTGTTGCACACTCACTATTAATTTTCAATTTTTTTTAATGCAAAAGGAGAAACTGTAGTTCCAAAACAGAACTTGCTTCTATCAAACATGAATTCAGTCCATACCCTGGTGCCTAGCTCATTAAAGCCTGTATCATGTCAGACTGACAAATGGCAAATGCCCAAACCTTTTCTACTGTTCTTCTCAGCAGTGTTTGACACTGCCAGTCATACATTCCTGCTTACATGCTGTATAACTCTGGCAAGTATAGGCAGAAGCATGCTGAAGTGACTGATCTTTTTTGTCAGATTAACCCCAGAAGGTTCCATTTCCATCTTCAGAACGTGCCAATGAAGAAATTGGTAAGGTTCAATTCCTTCCCTTTTCTCATTCAATATCTATATCTCGGGAAACTATGACTTGGCGGAGGCTTGGAAAAGGACCAACAAGAACATATAACCAACTAGCAGAATTAGATAAAATCCAGATAATATAAGAGCAGACGTGCTCAAATACCTTTAACTTTAAGCTTCCCAAAGAAGTATGTCTAAAATTACTGAGGAAAACAGAAAGTTTTAATTTGCTTTCTTCTGCCCTCTCACCCCTAGTTTTTATTCTGCATAGTTACGTATGGGATCATCCTGTGGAGTTGTTCAGGAAAGCAATCCATGTCAAATAAAATGAATTTTAAACTTCTCTTTTTTTATTGCTTGATTTAATTTGAATAATTGATCAATTTTGCAATACAGACTCACACACATGATGTCACCCTATTTCACAGGAGAGTGAGTAACCCCAGAGGTAAGAAGGAAGGAGAAGAGAAATGTCTCAGCTGGCTTTGTTGCCAGCAACACCAAAACACACAATTCCACCCTTTACCTACCTAAATTTTCTGTTGAAGATACAAGCTCTTCCTGGCCTTCTTTTAAAATTTTTCTTTGGACATGTCCCCTATGTGACAACAGGAGCAAGTAATAGGATGCAATGCTAATAAAGGAACATTGAGATGTACCTCAGTTTTGTGTCTGTAATTCCAGGAGTTAAAAGATATTTTTAATCTTATTTTGTTTTTGTGAAGCCATGTATCACAGATCCTAGCATACCATTTGGACACTTTCTTTTCTACATCTCAATATTTTTGAGTTAACAGGAAGATTTTTGCATATATTTTCTCTTGGATTCTGTTTCTATACTGGCTAATTGAGTAAATAGTAAGATCTTTTCCCTTTCTTCTTCAGCTTACTAAGCTACCTCTCGGATAACTGTACTTCAAAGGCCATGTGTTATACCCAGCCATTCCATCTAAATGCAGAGCCAGAGCAAATACTGTATTTCTAATTTCCCCTGATCTTAAACCCAGAGTTTTATGAATTAACATTAACATCCATTTTTTGACCAGTCTGGTAAGATTACCGATATATCTGTAGAGATTTTGCTTGCCTTTCAGAGGCATCAAAGCATGTTTCCTTTTGAAGTGGTAAGTGCTTTGGTATCGTGGCTTAATGCAGTACTGTATTGTTTTCTTTGGCCTCAGATTCCGAGAGGTGTTGGTCTTATCCTTTACACAGCAGAAAATATTGCAATTTGATATCTGGCACTGAAGCAAGTAATGCACGAGCTTGGCTGCACCAGGAAAAGGGGAGGGTTATGCCTTCTTCCGTCCCTGCTAATGCTTGCTGTATGCTTTTATCTCATTTTGTAGATTAGAAAGAATTTATAAAGAGGTAAATACCAAACTTTTATTTTTTCCCTTTTTTTTTCTTTCGATTTCTTTGCTTGGATAACAGATATATAGCATCTTCCAGTTACTGAGACAGATTGATATGGTAGGAAATGGTTCTGTTAATTATTCCTTTCTAAATTGATCACAGAAATAGTTTAGAGAACTTGCCTTCAATGTTTCAAACAATATTGTAACGGGATGATGACACAACTTATCTTGAATACCACTTACTTCAAGAATATTCTGCCAAGGGTTAAACAGCAAGATGTTCCTGAGCCTGAACTCTTAATGCTACTATTTTAAATGTCCCCCAATTAAATAATTAGGTGTAACTTAATAAATGTTTGAACACCATTTTCTCCTTCCTTCTTTCAGCCCAAGTGTCTTGTAGTTTATGTCACTATGGCCTACTTTTCAGCAAGAGCATGTCTTAATATTGAGTGTATCAAATCTAATCCTACGGTTTATTGTAGGCAGCCCCAGTTGGTCCTGTTCTAAGGCTTTCCCCTCCCTTTCTGGTGAAAAGCACTTGTACTGTGGCCCTGCTGGTGGCCTGAATCACCTCAATTTGTTCTAGCAATCAGAGGCAGCTGCTCCATGTGAAAGGATTGTGGACCACTGAACAGAGCATTAGGACTGACCTCAGGCTGAATGCAAAAGGCTCAGCCTTTTTTGCGAGGCCAGTCGAGCATGTGCAAACAGATTTGCTGAAGTACAAAATGGTCCAGTGATTTAAAGCAAGTTTTCTTCTCCCTTTCTCTCTTTTTCCCTTTCAGAAATGAAACAGGATAGAGGATAGCCTGGGTACAATCTTAGCAACATCTGTTGCCTTTCACTAGGGTCTTGGCCAAGGCCAATAGCTATTCAAAGAGCTACTGACACTTTACTGAAAGAGAAAAAAGCAATAGAGAAGCGTTTGGACATGTTTCCCAACACACACAGTTGGGTCTTTTTGTGGGTCAGAATGCTTTTGGAGAAACACTTCTCCACCCCCTCCCCCACTCCCCCCTTTTCTGGTGAAAGTGTCAGAAAACAAATCTTCAGCAAGTTACAGAGCTCTGTGAGCTTACAATGCTGAAGCACAGTTAAATTTTCACTTCTTTGCTTTTATTCTCTGAAGTAAAGGGTGTTTGACAACCAAAATCTTAACCACAGTTAATAAGAAGTGTGAAGGAATTTATGCTTAAGATTGTTTCACATCTGTTACTTTCTAATTTTCACATTAATTTATCTTTTAAAGGAACTAGTAATAGCAGTGGAGCAACTGCAGCATTTTGGCACTATTGAGATGACTGATATTTTATAAAGATACATTTTATAAAGTTATTTCTTATGTTTGTTTTTCTGTGTGCTCTCCCCCCCTACACCATAAACATTAATTTCACCCAGCACTTAGGAAGAGGCAGTTACCTGTTTCTCTCTCCCTTTTTTCTTCACATAGCTTTTCACAGGCAATTTTGCTCTGTCCAACCATGACATGCCTTCATAAAAATGACAGATGAAGCAGCTGAGTAACTGGTGGGTATATTATCCTCCTGCAGGCATTTGCAGCTCAAAAGGCACCTATTCTTTTGTTGGCCTTGAGACAAGGGATGTATATTGCATCCCATACGTGAAGTCATTCTTATCAGCCCTTCCCTGTTTTCAGGATAATCACAGTAAATTAAATAAAAACTACTCAAAGGAAGACTAGTAGAGATATTCAATTACATATATTAGCAATAGAGCTTGATACAAGTACACATTTGTAGACACAGAAGATATTGCCAGAATCCTCAAGGAGAAATCTTGTGGAGCCTCCAGCTTTACTGACTTTGTTTTGATCAGGCCACAGTCATTAGGTTCAAAGCAAGATGAACATGTATGGAAGAACATAAGCTTCATGACATGACTTGTCTTAAACTAGCTGACTCATGTGTGTAGCATATGCATGTGTGTAGTAAATTATTAATATATGTCTGCACGGTAGTACCTCACACTGAGATCAGGGTGCTTGTAGTCTGTTCCATGATTGACCTAAAAAAACCCTTGTATCAGAAAGTTCAAAACAGAAATATGTATGACAAACCTCAGTGACTCAGAGAAAACAAAAGCAGTATTTCTGTTGAAAAAAACAAGGCTTGCACAACTGGTCAATGCTGTGAATGATTAGACACAGCATCCTAGTGACTGGTGCCTGATGTCTCCAAAGGCCAAACTGGAGGAAACATGCTAGGAGAGTGAAGGGGACTGAATGGCTTTAACTTCTGGTGCTAGGGCATTATACCATTAACCTGTTAAGTGTGGGAGGAAGCAAGTTCAAGAGAACCGCTATTTTTTTTCACCTTCTCTCAGCCATTTTTTTCCTTTATATAGATAGACATGGCTAGAAGTAGGAGGAAATATGGATTGATCCAGCTCTTTCTTTATTCTTGCAACACAACCATTGGTGCAACACCTTGGGATCTGCATCTTCATAGCAATGGGCAAAGATTTCCATCACCTTCTGTAGAAGTGGGACAAATTGCTGTGCTCCATACCCTGAGCTAGTTTTCAAACTGACAATGACAAGATATTTCATAAAACTTATCTCTCATTGACTCAAACAATGTTTTCCTACTGTTTTTAATGAATATAGAATATATCCCAAGAAAAGGTAGAAGCTGGACAGGATCAAGGGATTTATAATGTTTTTAACATTTTAAGTATAAAAGTAATGCCTGAGTTGTCATTCCTAAGGAATAAAAAATTTGATGGATACATTAACTGGGTGGAAAATTGACATATCAAATTATGTGTCTGTCGGCACTCACACCAAGTAATTTTGAGAGTGGGCAGTTCAAGATGATGAAGACAGTGACATTTTTCTGTCTAGCTCGCTTAGAAGACATTTCCATCTGCTTCCTAAACAACTGCTTACATGCCAGTGTAGAATTCTTTCTCCATAAACATTCAAGTATAGGAGTTTAGCATTTAGGATAACATTCAGACATGAAAATTTGATTGCCTGAAGGGGAAAAAGAAGGGTCAGCAGCATGCTCCTTGCTTGTACTGCTTCTTGTGCTTATAATACTCAGATTTCCCATTTTGAAAATGTATAGTGTTTTGGACTTGTTGGGAATTTTTTGTCTTGTTTTTGTCCTTGGTTTTAGGAGGGTCTTTTTTTGAAAGAGAGAGACCACCTCTCCAATTATTGCTGTGGTTAGGGGAAAAACATACAAAATAATAAAAAAAAATGCTTACTTAGCTAATGTTTTCACATAGGGCAGCTTATGAACATCTTAAATACCAGTCATGATGCAGAAGTATACACAATTTGGGCCATTTATTCAGAAAAGACTTCTAAAATCACAGCTGTAATCTCTGATTTTGTTTGTGCAAGTGTTCAAGTTTGTATTGACAAAGCACACCGGAACACTGAAATCTGGTTTGGGTTTAGGGGTCAGTGGAGGAGTTAGTTATATACATTAATTTTGTATACTTGGTGCAGCATTTAGAGTCTGACCTGAAGAGATATATCCTGCTACGTATGGGTAGTTCCTGGTTTAATTGCATATATATTAGCATTTTTCATAGGTATCTTAGCTGCAGATTTCTAGATGACTGCTACACAGTAGCAATACCCCTGAAGTGTGCAAAACTCCCTGAAGTCAACTGGATTTCCTATGTATAGCTTTTCATAGGATCAGAGAAATGTTTTCATTCTACATTGCAATTCCTCTGAAAAAAATTACCTTAGTTGTGCCACAATGTGAATGCCCCGCAGAATTTAGCTGAATATCCGGCAGAATCATATCTAGCCTATTTTTTCAGCATGTCAAAAAAGAGAGTGAGTGCTGATTATAGGAATGGTGATGCTTCTTCTCCACCAGCAGGATCTTGCTGGCTTGAAGCATCAATCTGAGACCCAATGTTTTTTTTACAATTTGAATGATTGTGTTCATCAAAAGATGCTCATAAATGTAGCTGTGTGAGGTCTGATACAGAGCTACTGTTTAACTTAGTACCATTGCAATATTAGTGCAGGTATAATAGTTGGCACTTCGCTTGCACTTCTCAGAAACTGGATTTTCTTCTGCTGCTGCCCCAGCTCTGCCTTTTCAATCATTTTTGTTTGAACAACATTCTTGAATGAAACAGAAAAAAAGGGGGGTTAAATCATTCTGCTTACCTTTTAATCATCTGTCTTATTCCTAGACTTTTATTCTCAGCACCTTTCTTTGGTTGCTGCTGATTTTTTTTTATTCCCCTATTGGTAATCCATACTTCTTGCAGAGCGCTCACTGCACCACACCGCTAGCTTTGTCATGCTGTATCCTATCTCAGTGCTGGCTAGCTTGGTACATCCACTTATAATATGATGAATAGTATCTGGAGCCTGGCCACACAGCCTCCATTCTGGTCTTAGGGCTTTTTTAAGCCATCTATCCTCACTTGTACAAATAGCCCATTCCTGTGTGGCCTTAATGAAATTCTCCATTTCTCTTCTCAGTCTTCTGACAGCCTACCTGCCATTTGCTACCAGTGTCTTGTGACATTTTCAAAATTCTTTCCATGCAGTTGTTTTTCAATTGATTTATTCTTGTGCTGTTCTTACTGCTGTGTGACTAATAAATTACACTCAGTGGTAGAATCTTCTTAATTTTGCAGCTTCATTATGATTAAACAAGCCTATTTTCTATTTACAGTTTCTTAACTTTACAAGTTCCTTTCCTACAACTCCCTCTGTTGCTTTTCTCTGTTCTTCCTGACAACGTAAACTCCATTTTTAACTGCATTCACATTTATTATCTTAGGCAATGGTAACTTCTTATGACTTTTACAGTTACTTTGCCCTAGATTAACTAGATTTACTTTTGAAGATTACCATTCTTGCAAATATATCAGTTACTCAGATTTGCCAGTATATGTGGATCAAATATGTCATCAAAAAATTGCGGAAATAGGAGGGAAGATACAGAGGAACCAAAGAAGAACAGATGGAGCCATGATGGCAATGTTGAATTGATAAGGTAACAATTCCTAAGCAGAATAGGGAGTTGTGAATATACGAAGAGACCTTATAAATTCCCCAATTGAATCACCACTATTATTTACTATACTTTAGTTCATATTATTATGTTCTTTTGGCTTCCATATCTTCAGAGGATATTCTGCCAAATATATTCTAAAGAATGGGTTGTTGATCTTGTCGTTATTAGGCAGGTCCCCATATTACTGTGTTTCCATGTGGGGTGGAAAAACCTCCTGGAATATAGACAACAATGTAATTGCCTCAAATATCAGTTTAAATAGGGAATCAAGCCATGACTGTAAGGACACAGAAGGCAGAGACATTCCTGTGTTGAGTATCTTGTTAAAGACAGTGAGTGTCTTCAATTTCAATAGGCCTTTTGTTTTGTCTTCTGCTATTTGTAGAAATGAGAAAAAAAAGAAAACTGAAGAAAAACAATGCTCAGTTCTAGACTGGAATCAGAATTGTAGCCACCTGTAAATAATATCCCTGGATGGCTGAAGCCCTTACATAAGAGTAACTTATAGGGGCATTAGCACTTATACTGGGAAACCATGTGCTAATAGTGTTAAGAAGTGTTTTCTTGAAAGAAATATGCTAAAACGTAAGCTCTCCTATTTGCCTCATAAAAGACTAATATATATATAACTTTTTAAGAAAAGTAAGGAAAAGTTAGCATTTGCCTCTGAGAATAACACATTTTCATACGGAAGGAACTCTTCAACCTCTTTCTGAGTGCATAATGGAAGTTGTTTCTTCCCACACAGTGAGTTACCAGGACCCAGGTAGCAGTTACTAGACATTGCTCTTTTTCGGCATGTATATAATGAGTGTATAGATAGAAATGGTAATGTTGAGAGACAATCAGAGGCTCAGGAGACTAAATATAACCATGAAACTTTTTTGCTTTCTGCCTCGGGTCAAAATCCTCTGTAAGCTGCAACTACCAAAGCCCTCACTGTCTAAGAAGCATTTGAGAGTATGCTTTGAAACGGGTTTTGTGGTTCTAAATCTGCCTATGGATCAGCTATAGAGAACAGCAACATAACTTGTACCATGAAGAGGCATCCTTGACACTTTCAGAAGTCAGAAAAATGGGAAAGGTGCCAGTATCAATGCACCCTTCGCTGCTTGCAGTCAGTCCTTACAGAGCCTAGCTAGAGAAAGCCTAGCATGATCTGAGGTTTGTTTGTACAAACCATAGGCTTTCCTCTGGAAAGAGTACACCCATATCTCTCAAGACGAGTAAATGAACTACAAAACGTATTAGAAAGAAATACAACATCACTGTAGGTATGGATTACTGCCAAAACGATACAGTCAATGCACTGGAATGGACTGACTCATTGGCAAAACCCCACAATCAAGATAGTCAAGAACAAATTGTATTAAAAAAATATACATTTGCTTATGTTACTAAAAATGGTAGATTGCCAAAAGTGACTAAGAATAATTGCTTCTTTATATTTCATTCTGCCTGTGCAATGAAATTAAATTGGTCTGCTTAGTCACACATTTTGCTTGGAGTCACTGTTTTGCTTCCATGAAAGTCAAAGGGTTTAATACATTTTCTTTTGATATGACAACATAAGCATTTAGGGAAAAAAAAATACAACAAAAATATCCATCCTATTTTCACCATAGTAAAAATAAGTTCAAATGTTTTCACTGACATACAGTTTAATAAAAGGTCTTGCTTGAGATTAGATTTTTGGAACATAAAGCACATCCTTGAAAGAAGTCTGTTCAGTTAGGAAGAACATCATGAAATACTGTGTGAAGGTCTACAAGCTTTTTAATTGGGTGATAATTGAGTGCTCCAGTTCTCCATTAGTAGTATCTGGATCAGAATCAAAATTAATAAGAAAGAGTCCTTCCTTTATGAAGATTTTAAGTGATCACAAAACTATTTAGTCCCTATTTCGAACCTGAAGAGCAACAAAAGATAAAGTTTGAAGATGTTAGGCAAAGTTTATGAAGGTCATGACCCCTTGTAGGTCTTTTTTTTTACATCACCCTATTCCCAAACAAAGATTTTTGCTTCTGTTTTTAACTGTTCTGTTTTCACATTGAAATCATTGCTACTGAATTAAGTAGAAAAAGATAAGTCTTCCAAGTACTGGTTACATCTCTGAATGAATTTGAAAGAAGACAAAGCAGAGGTGTTTGTGGTATTTCATGATGAAGAAATAAGATAATCTGTCCTTGAACCTTGTCCTCTAAGGATCAGTGCGAAGAATCTTATTGTGATTAACTTGTAAATGATGAATTAGGGATTGAGGGAAGGAGAACAAAGGAAAGGCGAATCCTTAATTACAATCTTAAGCAACTGTGTGCAATCATGTTTCAAGATTTTCTTGTCTGAATACATCTTAAGTTGTACCCATGCACTCAGATGCTCCATAACTTGGAGAATGAAGATTTCTTCTAGCCGCTCTCTTTAAACCACTTCTTCAGTTCACAAATGCCATCCTGCTGGAATTACCTCCCTCTGATTAGAAGGGTGACATTGGAAATCACGTCTGAAAGTGAAGCTAAAAGACAAGTAACATAGAGCAGGTACATATTACATTTATTAAAATAGTCATGCATGCTGAGTTTGTGTATTCAAATAAATTAAAAAATTAAAATTATTTTAAAAAACCTTTTTGATCCAAACCAATTGTTTTGTGTTTTTTTTTTAATGAAGCATCTTTATCATTAAACATTACTTTCTTAGTGTTGACAACACACTTCATAGTATAGTGTCTAATAGGAATGAAAACTAATTATATGTGCACATTATTAGTTTGTTCACAGCATGTTCAGAATGTTATTCTGCTAAATATAAATCCAAAGACATTGGCCAAGGTTCATATCTTACAACTGTCCTTGGTACGATCCATTGTTCTAAAAACAGTATGCATTAAAAATATTTTTGTCCGTGGAAAATGTCAGTTCAGCAGCTCCGCCGACATTTGGAACCTTTTTTTTTTTTTTTTTTCAGAACGCGTCCTGACTCCTGGGTGATCGCGTTTCAGTTGTAGATCTGTGTCGTTCTGCGGACCCAAACGGCTTAAGTAGTGCTGGAATGAGGCAGAAAGTTTGTGCTGCCGCTTTGCCAGCCGGACCACGCACGTCCAAACAAAGCAGGTACTCCTCTCCCAGAGCGGCATCCCCTGGCAGCTCCGGGGTTGTGGGGCTGTGCGTAGGTGCTGCTGGCCACCAGCCCCAGCTTGACACTGCGCCTTCTCCTGCTGCCGGTGCGCAGACTCCCCTCCCTACACCCTTTTTTCTATAAAAGCACCTGGTTTAGTTATTCCACCTTTTTTTTTTTTTTTTTTTAAATCATCTCTCCTCTCTCCCCACTACCCCGCGGTTTAAACAGTGGCCGGGTAGGCGTGACAGCAGCACTAGGGAGACAGAGGGCAGTAGGGGTGCGAGGTTTTAGCTCCCCTGAGCAGGTCGGTGGCGGGTCCGTGCCCTGACCCGGGAAAGCCACCCCGCGGCCAAGGGACCAGGAGAGGGGCCCCCGGTCCGGCCCAGTGCCCCCGGCTGCCCCCCGCCAGCCAGGCGGACGGGCCGGCGCAGGGAGTGTGGTATTCGCTAGTGTCAGGCTGGAGAGGCTGAAAGGGCAAAGCTGTAAAAGCGGGGACTTCGCAAGTTCGAATTAGTTTTGCGAGTTTTGCCTTCACGTCTCGGGAGCTCAGTCTATCGCAGATTCTAGGACAAATTGCGTGGTGGGTTGCGGGGGGAGAAATAATAATAATAATAAAAAGTCTTAAAAATCTCTCCCTTCAGCTCCGCGTTTCAAATGCAAATCGGGAAAGAGATTGGTTCCCGCCCCACCCCCTAGCCCGGCTCCTGATTTTTATCCAAAGGACTCCATCTGTATATCCTGTCAAGGAGGAGGAGGANGGACTGGAGCCGGGCAGGCTGCTTGCTCCCTGGATCCCTCTTCAATAGCCACCGCTGGGTCTTCGGGAGGTACAAAGAGTCCCTGTGCCGCCTCCAGGCGCCCTCGAACGGAGCTGGCAGCCGGCTCCGGCCGCCGAGCGGTGACATCCCCTGCCCAGAGCAGCATCCCCACCTCCTCTGCCTTCTCCCTCCCTCCCTGCTCCTTCCCTCCCTCCCTCCTCTTCCTCCTCCTCCCGCAGCCCCGATCCGCACCCAGTCGGAGCTGGGCTTGGCACAGACATCCACTTCTCCCGCCGTGTGCCCAGCGGCTGGCCGCGCCGTGCCGTGCCGTGGTGGAGGAGGAGGACGG